>JAWWMW010071937.1:0-14113 GCA_035048345.1 Echeveria elegans | reverse complement strand
AGACATACGATTCAAATTAGCAGTAACACCCCAATCATAGAAAAAGTCTTTCACCGAATTTGGGCGCCGCTTTCCGAGGAGGGGAACAAGGAAGTTCCAAAGAGTGCAAGCCATCTCACTGTAAATAAATAAATGTTCTATCGATTCACAATCAGAGTTCGAACAACAGACACATTTGCTCACCATAGGAATCCCAATGCGACATACATTATCATTAGTTGGCAAAGCCCGGTGTAAAATCCTCTAGAGAAAGCACGACACCTTCAAAGGCAGCCAGGTTTGCCATATTATCTCAAACTTTCGCACTGGAGAAAACTTCGGAGCAAAAATATTCATAAAAGACTTAGTTGTCACCGATCTTGAAGCATCTTTGGACCAGACCAGCCCATCCGAGAGGCCATCATCCAGTCTTCCATTCAACGAGAGATAGACTCGGGGATGCACATTGTGCATGAAAACCCTTCGGAGCTCAGAATCCAAAAGAACCTCCCGAATAGTTTTCTTCTTCAGATACCTATGACAGGACATGGCAATATTGTGACAGAACTCCTCAGCAGTAGTAAGGCCATTACCGAGACACCAATAACAGTCATGAGCAATCCTAGTAATGAAAGGAGAAATAGTTTTCCACAAATGAGAGCCCTTTCCCCCAATCGAAAATCTACTTCTAGCATGTTTAGACCAAAGAGAGTCATTACACAAATACTTCCAAGTCATTTTACCTCTTAGAGCTGTCATAACATGAGGCAGAGGCCGAATTCCCAAACCACCTGTCTTTAAGTCCATACAGATGGTGTTCCAATTCACCCAATGATGTCTATCGGAACCACCACTTCCCCACAAGAAGCTCCGCAAAAGCCTATCAATCGAGTCCAAAGTACCTTTTTGGGGTAGGGAGAGCGGAAAGAATGTGAATTGGATTAATAGACATCAGAACCGACTTTATCAGAGTAAGTCTGCCGGCCATAGAGAGAAAACTCTTCATCCAACCCTCCACTCGGGTCTTAACCGAGTCAACCAAACCATGGAAGTAGTTTAACTTGGGCTGGCCGTGAAAAAGAGGGGCACCAAGGTATCGAATAGGAAAGGTGCCTATTGAATAACCAGACATTCTGAGTAAATCTCTTCTTCGAGCACTACTGATGTGCTTCGATAAAAACAACTTACATTTGGACGGTTGTAGTAACTGACCAGAGTTGAGACAGAAGTCATCCAAAACTTTTAACAATCTTTTAAAAGAAGTTTTCCCTCCATTAGTAAACACCAATATGTCGTCCGCATACAAAATATGATTAATTTCAAGAGCCCGGATAGAAGACCAATACGGCATGACACCCCCTCCAGGTTTGGCTGCCGAGTTGAGCTTCCGAGTCAAAATCTCCATGGCAATGATGAAGAGAGACGGGGAAAGAGGATCCCCTTGTCTTAAGCCTCTATTTGATTTAAAATGCCCAAAAGACTTCCCTCGAATTCTAATAGAATACCAACAATTGCTGATATTTCTGTAAATCAAATCGCACCACTTCTCATTGAAACCAAGAGCTCTCATGCATCTGATCATAAAGACCCAAGACAGCCGGTCATAGGCCTTAGACATGTCCAACTTGGCCATAACATTGCCACCATGAACCTTTTTATTGATATCCGATGTAAGGTCATGCGCTAAAGCAATACACTGCTGAATAGATCTTCCCGGGATAAAACCAAACTGCTCCTCACCGATCAGATCCTTGAGCAGCGGCCGGAGTCTATCATTTAGGATCTTTGAAATAATCTTATGCGTAAAATTACATAAACTGATGGGTCTGACTTGATCCATCGATGTAGCATTACTAACCTTAGGAATCAGCGTCAAAACAGTGGATGAAATAGATGCAGGCAACTCAAAGCCCTTGAAGAACATAGTGATAGCAGCTGTAACATTATCACGGATAGTAGGCCAGCAAGCTTGATAGAAACTACCGGTGAAACCATCAGGGCCAGGAGCACTATCCTTGGGAAGGTTACAGACAGCCTCCCATATCTCCTCCGAGGTAGGTAAATCTGTCAACATCTCATTGTCAGTATTTGTGATAGAAGGGCAGATACCATCAAAATAGTCCCTCTCAGGAATAGAAGAGAACTCTCCCAACAGCTCTTGAAAGAAAGAGACAGCCATATCACCCACGACATCTCTATCATCACTAACCGTGCCATCCATCAGGGTGACTCGAAAAGAATTGTTAGACCTTCTAATCTTGGAGGCAGCATGGAAAAGCTTGGTGTTCCTATCACCGTCTTTAAGCCATTTGACATGAGATTTTGCCTCCAAAAAAGCATACCGATCATCAAGGGCTTGATTCAGACGAGAATGCAAGAAGTTTAAGTCCTTTTCCAAATCATGACAACCCTCACGCTGCAAAGCCTCCTCAGTGACTTCAATTCTCTTGCTGAGATCAGCAACTTTTTGATGAAAGTCCCCAAACACTTCCCAGTTCCATCCTCTCAAACCACAGCGAAGGTTTTTGAGCTTTCCATGCAAATTACTCATATGATTACCACTGCCATCTCCATGCCACTGATCAGCAACAAACTTATTAAACTCTTCATGCTTCAGCCACGCAGGGTTAAAAGAGAAGAAACTCTGATTCCTCTCTTTGTTCAGAAAAGAAACAAGCAAATGGCAATGATCAGATTTAATCCTCGCCAAATGAGTCACCCTCATCGACGGAGATCCCTGCTGCATGGCCATTAAGTAAAACATGATCAAGTCTCATCTAAATGCAACTGTTGCCAGCTTGATTGTTACACCAAGTATACTTATTTCCAGAGAAACCCACATCAATCAGCCCATTGCTCAAAATAAAAGTATTGAAATCCTCAGATGATTTGGTACCAATCTGCCCCCTGCCTTTTCGGACAGACAAGTGATAGCATTAAAGTCCCCCATCACCATCCACGGACCATTTACAACATGAACAGATTCATCTGACAGCTCGTTCCACAACTTTCTTCTATCAACAACCTTATTTGAAGCATAAACGACAGTGCATGTGATAGAATCAGCCTGACCAGTACTCTTAACCAAGCACGTAATATGCTGCGAACTGACTTTAACAACAGAAACCGAAATAGAAGCCTTATAGAAGAGCCATATATGGGAGTTGAAAGGTAAAGCATGCAGCATTCCAGGTAAACCAATTTTACGGGCAGTAGCTAAAAGCTTTTTCGGACCTGCTTTAGGTTCCAATATCGCACACAAAGAAATGTCATGCATCGAAATAATATTCTTAAGGTATAGAGTGGTACCTTTATTAGAGATACCCCTTGCGTTCCAACAGAGACCACAAATCATTGAGAAGATGTAGAGAGGCAGTGCTTGCTACCTGTATTGTTTTTCTTTTTAGACCTCTGTGTGATATAGCTCACACTCCCCTCAACGGCCTGCCCCGACGCCGTTCCTGCTTTATCAAGGATGTTAGCATAATGATCATAGCCTTTAGGATGGACGTAAGACTTTAGCCTCTCATCAAAGTACACTTCCGCCGAATGCTGATCCTCTTGTTCTTTCTGAGAAGGGCTGATATAAGGGACCACAGCAAGGTGCTCCACATTCACATGGTTACTAATATCTGGGTGCTGCTCCTCTTTGCCATTATCATTATTTGTCACCTCTACAGCTGGTTCTTTTGTTCTTAAGGGTCCACGAGCAGCCATTCGTCTAGCCTTCTTGCTCATCACCGGCTGCCATTGCTTTCCCTCTGCTCCATTACTGGCCGATCCTCCTACATTGATTTGATTCTTTCTCTCGAGAGGAACCCCAGGGTTCTTAGTATTCACAGTATTCCCCATGCTGTTCTCTTGGGTCTTTGGAATATCCTTCTCAGCTTGTTGGGGTTTCTTGGAGGCAATATTGGGGCCAATCTTACAGCATGACTCGATGGAATGGCCGTGCTTCCTACATTTGGTACAATACCGGATATTAGATTCTATATCAATGGTTTGCCAGTAACCTTTTTCATTCGGCAAGGATATCCAAACGGAGTCCGGAATTGGCTTTGTGACGTCTAGCTCAACGCAAGCGCGAGCATACTTCACCGCAACACAAGCCTTCGTTCTATCATCAACCGCAACAAAATATCCAAAGGTAGATATAATAGCTTCAATAAAAGAAACGTCATACAACTCCAAAGGCAGACCATTTAGGCGCACCCATATGGTAGCAAATCTTGATTCTCTTCTGGGGTTATATTCTGCATTCCACCGAAATAAACGGAAGAAAGCATGGCCAATTTTGTGGAGCGAAGAAGACAGAGCCACTCTGACGTCGGCTTCAGAATCAAGGATGATAAGAACGTGCCTTCCATCCCATATCTCGCTGATTGTTGCACGGCCAGACAAATTCCAAGCTTGTTGGAAAGAATTTTGAATTTCTCCAAGGGTCGGACGTCCAACAGTGAACTTAGCTACAAGGGAAAACTCGTATCTCTTCTCACATGCTCCGACTTCCGCTGCAGTGAAACTAATAGCCGGCCTACCTTCCTTTGTCCCAACTTGTCGATTTGGAAGTGTAATCAGAGCGAATCGGGGCTTTAATTCAGGTCGGGACTTTGAATGAAGAGGAAGCGCAGCCCCGGCGACCATGCTAGCATACGACATGTTGGGACGAGTTTGCGACGTCGCCATGTTCTGGAAATGATTCGCAGCCGCCGGCAGGTTAGGCGTCGCCATGGCTGGAACATTTGGAACGTCCAAGCCACCACCACAAGGGTCAGGAGGCTTGGCCAAGGGAGGACAGCGGCTAGATGAAGCCATGAAGACCGAAAAAAGGCCGGAGGAGGCGCGCCGTTCAGATCGCCGAGAATCGCCAACCGTTCGGCTCCTAGGGGTTTTTTTTTTATTCAAGATAATTAACCACTAGCACTAGCTAGCTGCAGCTATCTTTAATTATGGAGTATGAGAGAATAGGTTTAGTGTAGCGTGACGAGCTGGTTAATTTAAATGGACGATGACGACCCACATGATGTATTGTTTTCAGATTTTAATTTTATTTTTTCCAGATTAGTCTGTCGAGAATATTCTACTGGCTGATTGTTTTTGACTTGTTTTTCTTTTAAATACTATTAAGCGACGTTGTTTTTTAGTGGCTTTAAGGGTCCTTTAACAGGTCGGAGTTCAGTTTTAGCATTTGTTGTGCGTATATATAATATAAGATAATTGTTCATCAATCGATTTAAATGCATGGTGATTGGGTTTCGGTGAGAATTTGTAGCAAGGTGTGATTGTCAGAATTTCATATGTACGATTTTGAACTTATGAAAGGATAAAAAATATCTTAAGTTCATTACCAATATGATAGGTGAATCTATCTATATAATAGAATATCTAATCAAATAATCCAATCATTCGATTAAACTTCACACATTTACCAATCAAATTTAACTATATTCATACATTTATCAACAACATCTAACTAAACGCATTCACATCCAACTAAATCATTTCAATTATATTAAAAATAATTAACCCAACCACCCAATTAAACTTCACACATTTACCAATCAAATTTAACTAAATTTCTACATTTACCAACAACATCTAACTAAACTCATTCTCACACAACTAAATCATTCCAATTATATTAAAAATTAAAAAATTAAAAAATTAAAAAATTAAAAAATTAAAAAATTAAAAATTAAAAATTAAAAATTAATTAAAAAATTAAAATTTAAAATTTACACACAACCGGATCCGGTCTGACCCATTAAAATTTAAAAATTAAACCACACGGGTCCAAAAATTTGTCGATCGAGAGACGCCCGTGTTTGACCGTTTTGAACGTACATTCGGGACGGTGCATATCTATCGAAATTAAAAATTAAAAAATTAAAAATTAAAAATTAAAAATTAAAAATTAAAAATAAAATACAAAAATTTAAATTTAATAGAGAACTAAGTTCCGTCGGGACGACGGGATCACCACTTGTAGGGAATAATTTGACTTGCGAATTAAATGTATGCAAAGCTTCACAACCCTGTTTCCCATCGTAGTAGGCTTAAGAAAGTCTTTAATAAGTGTCTTCCTGACATACCACCAGTGTGCATGTGCTTCGATTGATTGGGGACATCTAGAAGACATACCAACTGGGACATGATCTTTCATTGATTGGGTACAGGTAATGGGTCAATGGAAATAGCCGACAACTTGACCACCAACAGTCTGCCGTTATGCCTCTTCAATGAAAGATTTGGATTTAGGTTTAGGGTGAGATGAAGAAGAAGGGTCAGTATGTATTCCTCGAGTTTCCAATCAGGCCCTAACATTTCTAAAAATATGAAGAAGAAATAATTGCCGTTAAATTTGACGGAAATCGATTTAGAGTGTCAATTCGTTAACGGCAAAAAACGAGCGAGTGTTTAAGTAAAAACTAAAATCATATTGGTGTCGTTTGGAAAAATGTTACAAATACGGATCTTTATCTGTAATTAACTCTATTTTATATAATTTTGTATTATGTTCAACATAATATACAAGTACTATATGTGAAATTAGATCCTAGTCATCTCTTTTTGATAATTTATTTTTTAATCAGCACATTGTTCATTGGTTACCTAAACTGATTTTAAAATTTCCCAAAATCTTAAGAACTATTTAAAGTAATAATAATTAACATTGCTAAAATTTCATTGTTTCCTTAAGTTCGACAATATGTCATCCGCCCCTAGTTTTACAAATTCTCTGATTTGCGTGAAAACCACTATATTTACTCGATCATAATTCTTTTAATTTTTTTCTCAATGTCAATAGGCAATTTACTTAACTTCTATAACAGATGGGGTAATTTCTGAAACTTTTTTTTATTGATGGTTTGTGTCAAAATATGTATTTTACAGGTGATTTCTAGTAACGAAATTTTGGACGGCGGGTGTTCATGGGAAAAACATACTCCCTCCGTCTCATTATATAGCTCCCATTTGAAGTTTGGAGCGGTTTTTAAGAAAATTGTGTTATGTGAAGTAAAAGTAGGAAAGAGAATGAGTGGAAAGTGAATAAATTGGAGAGAGAGTGTAAATGTGAGTAAAAAAAATTCATTCAAGGAAAGAAGACTTATATTTTAGGATGCCTAAAAAGAAAAAGGGAATTATATAATGAGACGAAGGGAGTACTATATTTATGGTTGCAAGAAATTTGCTACCCCGTCCCACTACAAATGTCTTGTTTCTATTTTGAGTGGCCCTATCATTTCGTTGAAACATTATCTCTTACTCTTACATTTACTCTTACAATGTATATCTATCATATATTTTATTTCGCGATAATTCTCTTTTCAGTATATATCTCGTCACAACAATTCAATTCCTTTAATTCCCGGACCAGGTCCCAAATGTGACATTAATATTGGGACGACTGGAGTATTATATATGAGTGGTTTTGGATTAATTCCCCTAGAAAAATGCTACATTTTTCTAACTGGAAATTTGCTCTACGTACGAGGATATTTGTCTTCACAGATTGCTTTGCAGTCGGTATACACAAACGGAAATAACCAATGGACGTGTTGATACGCCAAACAACCATCAGCGCCATTTTGCAGAGTCTATTTCATGGAAATGGAATAGACGATATTTCCTCTCAACAAGGAAAATATGTATAGTATATTTCATGTTCAGTGATAATTACAAGTCTGATAATGATCGTGAATTTGTTCAATACGATTCGAGCTGTAAGTGGGATCGATCATTTATGACACGTTAAAGAGGAGTTGGGACCAACAACAAAAAGAAGAAGAAAAATCATCATGAACATATTTTGAATCACATTATTATTCAAAATGGTGTTTGATTGATGTATGTCGACCACCTTCATAAATTGAAGTTTACTAGTAATAATTTGTAGATGTTGAGTCATGTATTTTTGGGACTATGTCTGAAATTGTATAGTGGTGGAGAGAGATGGAGATAACTTTAGGTAAACTGTCGAAAATTATTCGTAAGTATAATTTTTTTTTTAAAAAAAATTCCACTTAACGACTAATTTCACTACATATAGCTTTTTATTTTAAAAAAACTCCATCATTGATAATGCTAACTAATTACATGATCAGCCATTTTGCAATTCATAGTCGGTACATCAAACTGCAATTTGCAACAATTAAAAAACGACATCACATTACATTATTTATAAATCTATTAGTGCTGTATAATGCGTCGCAAGACAACACCATTTCGATTAATCAAATTGAAAGTGACGCTATACAATTTGTAATTTCGACTTTGGGGAGATGTTATATTATAATTAGTCTGCTTTGAATGTCATTTGGCCATTTTACTTGTCCACTCTTAGATAAAATATCTCAACCGCACAACATTAATTAAATAACGATGTCATGAAAATGGTTCTCTTACTCTGGACTATAATACGTTTTGTGTTTTCACTTTCATCTTCATATGTCAAAACCTAACCACCAGTCATCATGCGTTTGTAGAATCTTACAATTGAATGTAGCTAAATTCAGCTATCCATGCATCATGCATGGCGATTTGAGAGATACTGTTGACAAGGTTTCACTCCTAATAATTCATCCATAATTAAGATGCGTAAACAAAGCTAAAATAAATCCACCAAAATTTGAATGTAATTTTCCACAAATCTTTCTATCTTAGTCTTTCGGAGTTTCTCTCTAACCATCTCTATTTCATAATATTGGTATCAAATATGACACAAGAATTTCTTTCTCTAAACTTTCATTTATCCGGAAAATCTTAGCAATTCTGTCGTTGTCAGGATATAACTATTCCATAAAGTATTTACATATATATAGCTGTAGGCTCACCTAAAATGATTTTACACTATATGTTGGCAGACAATATCCCCTGACAACTAACTAGTTATCATGCATATTCGACACAAAAACGTGTAAGAATTGGGCAATAGTTCTTGTACTTGAAAGTTGACCATGTGTAATTCTACTCATTCTAGTGTATCGCGTTATATAGACTATCTCGATCTGTAGAATACTGATAGAGAAACAAAGTTGTTATACAATTCTTTATTAACCCACTTCGACATCAGCCTACTGTGGTTGCTCTCTCAAGTACAGTGATTAACTTTTCTATATATTAAATGAGTTCAAGTACAAGGAATAATACAAAGACTCCTTATTTTCGCCTATGCTAACTTTATAATGAACAAGCTCCCAAACTCCCTTAGGGGTAGAATTCCTTCTACTAATCGCTAACTTATCAATCTCCTGAATGGCAGCTTGAGCAACGATGAATGATCTCCCGATATGTCTTCCACCACCAACTCCATTGGCGTGTTTGCTTCGGTTTTCTTCAACCAGAATATATGACCTTTGTGCATGCGTGATCTCAAGAACAAAGCTTTAGCTTAGCTCTTTTTTCTCTTTTCTTGGATGATCAAAGCATCAAATTCGTCTTCTATTTATATGTGTCTGCGAAGACTACTCCGAGTAGATTTAGAAAACGCGCGTTACTCAATTTAAATAGAAAATCTTTTCCAATTTGGATTAGGAAATTTCCTAATATCATCCTGCTTTCAAATCTCATCTTCCTTGGATTTCTTTTTTATACTCGAACTCATCGGACAATGCCACCGACTCGCACTGTTTCTAAATTTTGGCTAGTTTTCAAATCCTGAATTAGAACTTCTTCGCTTTAAAAAAATCATCAATCCTTCTTCTCTGCTGACGAACTTTTATGCTTTAAGGAAATCATCGATTCTTCGACGATCTTCATCCATTTTGTAGACGCTCCTTGTCTATCTTCAGATTTGTCCAAAACTTGCCATAAACTAGCACGCGGGAACCACACCATAGTTATTAGATATTATGAAACTGATATTATGAGAGAGATACTAGCCACAAATTACATACTTCATAGTGCCAAGCAGTTTGACAGTTGGACAATGATCATCACAATAAAGCACACCACCTAACAAAACCCTAGAGAATAATATATGCTTGCTGACATGTGTCTTCGTACGCTTCAAATTAATTATTTTCCTATAAGCTACTAGTAGAGCGGCAAGTAGTGTCCATCCCACGAAGAATTGACTAGTGAAATGAATTTCTTGAAAATAAGTAAAATTGAGAGGTTTGAGAAGAATTTTTTTATCACAACGAAATAGAGCAAGAACGCAAAGATATCATCAATAAGATAAGAATGCACGGTTCAAGAAGAATACTTGTAATTCACTGTTTATCACTGATATAAACCATGCAATTTCTATTATCTCATAATTCTAACACATTCCGGCAAAGGTATAGTGCATATAGCTTATAATATTATTCTACGCCGTGCAAATATGAATAGAACTGTTATCACAAATAACATGTAAAACCAAGCACGTTATAATGCGCAAACACTCATGCTTAGTTCTTAAGTGTTCTACTAATTTTTACCGCAAAGTATTAAATATGTCAATTAAAGAATCCAAGTATCATAATATAAATTATACGCAAATACTCAATAATCTCATCAAGCCAAAATCATAATAATACGCATAGGAATTAATGCAAGAAAATGAAATTGGAATTAAGGACGAATCTCAAAAACTGTATCACAAGCTTGTGTCTCAAATCATAACTACATATTTAGCTACTCATAACAGTAATGAAATACACCATCTAAATTAATATTAAAGGAAGAATGATGAAGGAATTGATTGGATGATCCAAGATATCGCATCCGACTTCTCGCTATAACACTCCGACTTTCTGTTCTTGCCTCTGAAATTAATCTCCCTAAAACTAGGATTTTCTATTTCATATTTATACTTAATTTAAATATAGGAAAATCATCCCAAATTAGGAAATTTCGTCGCTGGCATCATGAAGAGGTCAGCATCATCATCGCGGATCATGCATAAGTAGTTGGCGTGGACCATGTGCAAATAAGAATGTTAGTTCTTCTTCATTCGTGCAACTTATTCCTTCTTCATCCATGTCAATGGTTGGACTCCAGCACTTCAATTGACTTGCTGCTTCTTTTGGCTATCTTAACGTCTGAATCACTTCTTGAGGTCAATTTGTAAATTTTTGAGTTAGATTTCCATCAGATTTTGTTTCGTCTCCATCAGATTAACGATGTTCACTCTGGAAGCTTCCGAAACACAAAATGTCATGCTGTCTTTATCCTTAATTAATGCCAAAAAATATGATTTTAAACTATGTTTTTCTTCTGGCTGTTCACGTACACCTGAAATGCAAAACTAGGCGAAATGAGTAATTTTGAATACACAAATGCACTAAAACACATGGATTAAGTCCGTTAGATGAGCTAATAAATACGACTAATCAATTGCCTGCACTTCTCTCACTGTACTAACTACACATCAATAAAACCCTATAAATATGATCATAAAGAGAAGCTTTACACTTGTATCGCACACTTGAGAGAGAAATTAGTAACAGAGAAAAGAGAAGTTTACTATGGGCAGCTTACCATCTCTAGTTGATCAGTCAGTGAAGCCCTTCAATTCCTTAGATCCAACGGAATTAGTCACCGAGTCGAAACTTGTTACCGAATTCATTGCCAAGTATTACCAGACTGTGGAGCATCTACCGGTTCAGCCTCCGGTGAAACCTGGTTTTTTGACAAGCCAGCTCCCGAGTGTAGCTCCATTTGCTCCGGAATCAGTTGAAAGTATACTTCAAGATGTAAATGACAAAATTGTCCCTGGGCTCATGCAATGGCAAAGCCCAAATTTCTACTCCTATTTTCCAGCCACAAGTAGTAATGCTGGCGTGTTGGGAGAGATGCTTTGCTCTGGCTTAAATGTTGTTGGGTTCACATGGAGCTCTTCTCCGGCAGCTACTGAACTAGAACAAGTTGTGGTTGATTGGATGGGGAAGATGTTGGGTCTTCCTTCGATTTTCTTATTTTCAGGGGGCGGAGGAGGAGTCTTGCAAGGGAGCACGTGCGAGGCTATCGTGTGTACCTTAGCCGCAGCTAGGGACAAGATGTTGGAGAAGGTTGGAGATGACATGATTAACAAACTCGTGGTTTATTGTTCGAATCAGACACATTTCACCCTAGAGAAAGGTGCTAAGCTGATTGGAATTCGTCCAGTAAATATAAAAGTAATCAAGACCACAAAGTCCAATGAATATGGATTATGTCCTGATGACTTAAGGAATGTGATCCAACATGACATTGAATCAGGACTTGTCCCACTTTATCTATGCGGAACGATCGGAACCACCTCATTTGGTGCTGTGGATCCGATCAGAGAACTAGGGAAATTAGCTAGAGAGTTCGATATGTGGTTTCATGTGGATGCTGCATATGCAGGTAGTGCATTTATTTGTCCTGAGTTCAGGCGTCACATGGATGGCGTGGAGTTAGCTGATTCTTTCAGTACCAATCCTCACAAGTGGCTCCTGTCAAACATGGACTGTTGTGTCCTCTGGCTCAAAACCCCTGAGCATGTTATCAAGTCTTTAGCTGCTGATGGTGCCTTTTTGAAAGGTGGAGGAGACATAGCTATTGATTACAAGGACTGGCAGATTGCTCTAAGTCGGAGATTTAGGGCAATCAAGTTATGGATGGTAATCAGAAGATACGGTGTTACTAATCTAATGTCACATATTAGGAGCGATGTTAGCATGGCGAAGCTGTTCGAAAAGCTCCTGAAATCCGATGAGCGGTTTGAGGAGGTGTTCCAGAGTAAATTCTCTCTAGTTTGCTTCAAATTGAAGGGTAAGGAAACAATGCATGAAATGGTAGATGATCAAGATCAAAACGGTAGTAAGCTAAGCGCTGACTCAGAGCTGACTCGTGTGTTAATGGAGAGGGTCAACTCGACTGGAAAAGCACTCTTAAGTGGAGTGACGATGGGGAGTTTGTTCTTTATCAGGTGTGCCATTGGATCAACGTTGACTGAGGAGAGACATGTGGAGAGTTTATGGGAACTCATTCAAGAAGAAGTAAAGCACATTTGATCAAGAACTACATAGACACTACTCTCTGTCCTCTTTTGTTTTTTCTGTTTTTATTTCGGGTGTTCCTTTTTATTCTTCATATTTCTATTTTAGGCAGTTCTCTTTCCTACTTTATTCTCCACTCACTTATAATTATCTTATTTCTTCTCGCACAATCACATTATTTCTTAAAAATTATGCCACAACTCAAACAAGAACATCAAAACAGGATGGAGTGAGTAATAAAGTACAATTGGCTGGGTTATTTTTATCGAAATATAACAATGAACCACAAATGATGTTATTATCTACAACACTAGGACAACTCCGCCTAGATAGCGTGGTGTGATTGATCCGGTTTTAGTTTGTCTGGTGTTTGAAGCTGAATGAGATGAAGAGGATGACAGTGTTGTTGAGGGTTTTTATAAGAAAGAAAAGAATGAATGAAGATTGGAGATGAGAAGAGGATCAAAAAATGTTCAAAGTGGTGGTGGGTGTCAAAGGAAGAGAGTATGTAATTGTATTTTACACGGCAACTGCCGCAAATGAAAGTTTTAATTTGCGTTATTTAAGTAAGTGGGAATCACAAATGAACATGTTTTAATTAGTTGCTAATCGTCAAAGAGGTGGTGACCTGGTGAATATTTGGGTCAAGGATTCAAATCCACCAGACATTTTCATCCACAATTCTGCGAGGAAGTACAATTTCTTTCTTCACACTAAGGTGAGGAGGTGTTCTTTGATGTTTTGTTGAACGTCGAATCATTGAGGAGGTACCGCCTGAGGGAGTTTATACTGTCTTTGTCAGAAGGTGCGTGGATGTCGATGTCGCGTGTTAGTGGATGTGTCGTTTAAGGCCTAAACTATTTAAGGATGTTAATATACTTGATTCTGATCATATAGTAATTGTATTCACTCATCAAGAAATAATTGCTAATCATATTTTAAGCTACTAAGCCCATTACTCAATGAAAATTAATAAATAAAAATTTGTTACAATTTCCTTCCATCCTATCCATGTCGAATAAATACGATTCGCTCGCAAACAAGTTTAATTAGCACGATCATTAGGCACATGTTCTTCCATGAAAAATATTTGATACATACGATTAAAGGGTAGAGATCAGGTAAAAAAATGTCTAAATATAAAAAGTATAAAGAGATCATAACCATAGATGTACCTTCTAATC
>JAWWMW010071927.1:0-14114 GCA_035048345.1 Echeveria elegans | reverse complement strand
CCAGGAATCAAATGTGCCATTAGATATTCGAACAGTTGAGTATCAGCACACTTTCATTCTTCCTAGCACTTTCTTCACAACTGATCAGGTTAGAAATGTGCATGGCCGCATGGTGGTTTGTGCTCTGCATCAGATTTTCTCTGAAAAATTTGTAACTGTCAGACTCTTGGGTGTTTTTGATTTTTTTTTCTTTGAATACAAGGAATGGCAAAGCAACGAAAATACCTTTTCAATGAGGATTTGTCATTGATCTCCTTCTTTCTACTCCAAGTCATCACTTGGAAAAATTCAGAATATCAAGTTGAACTTGAACTGGGTTGTAACTGTTTTAGCCTTTCAATCACCTGTTTCATAGAAGGTCGGACAGTCAATGACTCTGCTGTGCATCGTGCTGCAAGATTCAGCATCCCCAACAACTTATCCTTGGGACCTAGCTCCCACAATTCCTGAGCAAAAAAGTCAGGCTCGCGTCCCTCTTGGAGTAGCAACCTGGCCCATCCAACGATGTTAAAACCATTCCCGTATTCTGAAAAAGATGGATCGAGGGACTTTTTCCCAGACAAGAGTTCTAAAATGACAATACCAAAGCTATATACATCAGCCTTGTCCGAAACACGGCGGGTATTTGCATACTCTGGAGCTACATAACCAAATGTTCCCTCTACGTCTGTGGTGGCATGAGTTTCAGAAACTTCAAGGAGCTTGGCCAGGCCAAAGTCTGATAGGTAAGCATTTGAGTCCTCATCGAGCAGTATGTTGCTCGGTTTTATATCCCGGTGAACAATGCGCGGGGCACAGCAATAGTGAAGGAAAGTGAGAGCTTGCGCAATGTCCATGGTTACCTTGAGGATAACTGGCCATTGCACATGACTACTTGATCGGTCATGAATAAAGGTTTCAAGATTACCTCCGGGAAGATAGTTGTATATCAGGAACATCTCTGCATCTCCAGCATAGTACCCAATTAGTGTCACGAGATTGGCATGCCTTATTTGGCCAAGCGTTGTAATTTCTGCGTCAAACTGCTTACATCCCTGAAATCGACCAATTGACAACCTCTTTACGGCCACCACATGTCCTGTTGATAATTCTGCTCTGTAAGTTGATCCAAACCCGCCAGTTCCAATCAAATTCCCCACACTGAAGTTCCCCGTTGCTCTTATCACGTCTTCATATTCAACTTCTGGGGCATCGGCAAAAGTTACGACCACTTTTCTTCTAAAACTGACAACTTTACTCGACTTTCTCTTATGATATATGATGGAAAATATCAACAAAACTGCAAGCACTGTGCAAAGGAAGGGTACACCTGATGCGATGACGTAAAGCTTCCATTTGCCTGAAGTTCCTTTGCTGGGAATTTCAAATGGCACAGGTAGCGAAGTTGGAGCTTCAAAAAGATCAGGACATGAATGCAACAATTTGTTACCTTTGAAATAACTGCAGTTACTTAGCTGCTGAAAATGCGGTATATGGCCAGAGAGATTATTAAAAGAAACATCAAACACGGTCAGGGTGGATAGAGCTGTAAATGATGCAGGTATCTCACCAGAAATCTGATTATGATTTAGCAAAATCGTCTCAAGTTTTGAGGCATTTGCCAAACTTGCAGGAATACTTCCCACTAGGTTGTTTTCCGACAGATCCAGTGTCAGTAGTGAAGATAACTGGCCTAGTTGAGTCGGAATTAATCCACTGAAATTGTTCATTCCAAGAAGTAGGTGTTTCAGGTTCGTCAAGCTACCCAACCTATCAGGCAAAAGTCCTGACAATCTGTTACCTCTCAAGTCAAGAAGTCTGAATGTGACAAAATTGTCGATAATGGAGTCAATGTAGCCATTAATAAAATTGAATGCTGCTTGAAGTTCAGTCAGCTCCGAACAACCCATGAATGTTTTTGGATCAAAACTACCAGATAACTTATTGGCATTCAGGTTCACTGAAAAGCTCAGCAGAGCACTGCAGTTCAAAACTAGCTCCGTAGGTAATGACCCATTAAATTTATTATTATTCAGTAGCAGCATGTAAGCCGGTCGAATATCACTACCTAATAACTCAGTACCTAATGAGAACCTCGGAACTGAGCCAGTAAAAGTATTCGAACTAAAGTCGTGAGTTATTGCAAAACTGTCAGGCAGCACCCATCCAAATGTGCTGCTTACTTGATTACGCCAAACACTGGCACTGAAATATGCATTCTGGATATCTTCCTTGGAAAGAAAGTTAGGATCTTGTTCAGTAAGCAATCTACTGTCTGGACAGCTGCTCCTGCTAAAAAAAGGAAGGTTGCCGGACAAAAAGTTCAAACTGACATTGAAGTACACCATACAGGGAACATTCAACTGAGATGGCAGACTCCTCACCAGACCATTCGAACTCAAATCTAGAAAAGTCAGATTTCTACAGAACTGCAAACTTTCAGGAATGATGCCATTTATGTAATTCTGTCCAAGATTGAGCACTCTGAGGGAACAAAAAGAATTCCAACGAACACTCAACCTACCACCAAGATTTGCTCTAGGAGCCCAAAACATCTGAAGATTCGGCAGCAACAATACGTCTGGTGGAATGCCTCCCTTAAATGCATTGAACTCGCCTTTAGAACTATCTACAGATCTATCATCGCCTGAATAATAACTATCCAAATTAGTCAACACAATGATCGAAAGCTTCCTACACAGTGCTAGCTCTTTGGGAATCCTATCAACAAGACTGTTCCGTGAAACATCAAGAACTCTAAGCTCCGAGATTCTTCCAATTGAACCTGGTATCGCACCTTCAAGAATGTTTTCGTTAAGCAATAACGTTCTCAAATTTGTACAGTTACCAATCTCATCTGGGATATTCCCAACCAGCCAGTTACTCGAAAGCTTCAAATGCAAAAGAAACCGACACCCGCTGCTGGACTGAGCAATCCGAATCTTACCAGACAATTGATTATTTGACAAATCTATACTGACGACTCTTCCGGAGCCGATCAACTTCACAGGAATAAAACCGGAAAATGCATTGCCAGATAAATTAAGTAACCTAAGATATGATAGATGACTTAGCTGACCCGGCAATTGTCCTGAAAAATTGTTACCTTGCAACTCCAGAATCTCAAGCTTCCTCAGTGTCCCAATACTTGCCGGGATCTCACCGGAATATTCATTGTGCTGCAATGAAAGTGACCGAAGCTCTGTCAGATTCCCAATAGAGTCCGGTAGCATTCCAGCCAGCACACCATTCTCCTTCCTCCCCAAATCACTAATTCCAGTCAAAGTCAGACCAATCACTCTACCTGAACCACCATCGCACTTCACTCCAAACCACTGACAGTGACCTGTACCCAAATCCCAGCTCGACAGCAGACCTGCCGGATCAGCCCACACCGCTGATTTGAAACTTCTTAGCGCCATTGCATCCCGATTGACCTTAATCCGAGCCTCCACTGCTCCCAACACAACCCACAAACACATCACAACGACACTCATTTTAGCATTCATCCCCCACACCCGTATTCAACTCAATTTGATCCAAAGTTGAGATTTTTACCACCCCAGCCAACCTCATACGCTCAATCCGCCAATCTCAATACACATCACTTCCCAAATTGTTGTACTAATTCAGCATCCGCCCACCAGTTGCGTGAAAATTAGGGCACGGATTTGGGTCATAAATGCCAGGTGACAACCGAGTCAATCTCGCTTCTCAGGACACCATACAGTTCCAATCAAACTCGAACCTTTAGAGGAGTTCGTACCGGAGTGGACTGGATTAGGGTTTTGGTTTGGGGATTAAGAGGGGTTTGGGCAAGCAGTGAGGAAAAAGACAAAGTGGGCGGCGTGAGGAACGATACGAATTCTTTTTCTCTCTCCTTTTCTGCTATTCCTGGATCTGCTAGCTTCTGTCGTTCACATGCACAAAAACGTTAGTTTTTCCGATTTTTAGACACTTTTCTTTACGAATATAATATTATTTTATTCCACTTTCCCCTCCATTAAATTTTAAAATTTGAATCCTTTGAACTTAAAAAGGAAGAAGAAGCACACAGCACTGCAACTTTCCTGTTTTTATTGTACACCATTTTTGAATCACACACTTTTCCTTAAATTTACAAACCACACCGATGCCCTCGACATGTAATCCTAGAAATGGGAACCTGCAATTTCAGTACACAACGTTTTGTAAAAGACTCATTAACTAAAACATCAGCAGAAGAATCCAGGCATAAGATGGACAAATGAAAAGGCAAATAATTGTTGCCATGTCTCTTAATAACATGTGAAAAAGGATGAATGCTTTTATGAGACAGTATCGGAGATTTTATGCAATCAACATATCTGCTAAGCTAATGTTAAGGAAGCGCAGGAGTGGTTTTTTCTTTGTGTGACTATCAAACCGAGTATATAAAATAAATAAGACAAAGATGAGCCGATTCCAGTTTCAAAGGGAAACAGTACAAAAACAAAGCGATAAAAGGACATTAAGGAACACCAGTCAACAAGGGAGCAAGAATCCAGCTTATGGTGTTTGGTGACTAGTCTATTCTTTAAAGTTTAAACCTATATAAATTAAATTTGTGACATAAACAAGACAGCACACATGTTTTTGTAAACAACAATGGTTCCAACTTGCTATTGTCTATTTTATAAATAAATCATGAAACTTGCGAGAAAATTAGTTGAAGCTTACTGTAACTTGAACTTAAAAACCGTACGATTTTCAAAAGAGGTTGAGTTTGGTTCAACCTCCGCTGCCTATCACAACTTGCTTATATCATTTTAATCATTAGTGATTAGAGTGCTTGAGGTGCTAGAACAACTAATATCCAAGTTAATATGACTTACCTGCAGAAGGATCACGTAGTTCACTGTTCAGGTACTCAGCCTTTAAGCGAGGTGCAGTGCATCAGCTATTCAGCTTGGCTCCAAGATCTCGACGCTACTCTTCCCTTATGTGCTAGCCTTTCTTTCCTATTCCTTAGCTTTGAAGTCTCTGACTCACTTTCACCTTCGTTTGCATGATTCACGAATTCTGATAAAAGCATGAAAAAGGCTATCCGCAAAGTTTATTATTTAAGACTTTCTTGATGGAATTTGCATAGTTGCATTCTGCATAAAAAGATGCAATTGACCCTTATCAATGGAGATTGTAGCATGGATTATAAAATGCATACCAAAGTGGATGTTTCACAAACCACAAGTTGGAGCAACTCTAGCCTCCTTACAATAAAACAAAGAGAAGTGCCTCTTTAACTTATAAGCTTTCCAACACAAGAATTGCAGTGTCTGCAATGCTTAGTGATATATATGACATGCATCTACTTCCTTCCAGCAAAATAGTTGCGAGATAATTAGTGTTCAAACTATGCCCATAACTGTATCATAACAATGCCTCTAAGGCGGGCAAAAAGATAGACAGGTCACCTTCATTCGTTTTTCTTACTGAACCTGACTTTATGTTGGTTCGTGCTTGAAAATGGATTGAGACTCTAAAAGAGACAAATGATTAAAAATCAGAACATCCATCAAGTCCACAGCAAGCTTTCTTACACACCAGTATAGTATGCATTCAGTTGACTCACTAACTCTATTTGTGTCCGTTCCATAACGAGTGCATCACACCTTTTGGTACTAGATTCATATAGATTTGTAAGCGCTTTGAGTTAATTAAACACCACTAAGTTTGACAACTGTCAAGCAGCAAGAGACTAGGCTATAAAATATTATAAGCGGAAGTGTCATGCAGTACCTTAGCCTTCCTCTAAAATTGACATTTCCGATCACACCCAACTGCCTCTTCCATTTGACCTTTCGTACAGTTTGTATCCTCAAGATGGGTATCCTGAATTTGAAACTGTAACGGGTGCTTCTTTGACTAACTTGTTTTTTGAATCCCCCATTACTAACTAACTCCATCTGACCATTGAGGGTCAGAATGTGCAACACATTCTTCTCGACAGACAGCTAGATATTAAAAACACATTGACATAGCTCCGCGAATCTGCAAAATCGCCAAAAGTCATAAAAACTGTGGTCACTTTTGCTATGTGACAGAAGTCCAAAAACTACCAACATTTTCCTTGCTTTACCCATCCAAATAACAATGCAGTGGCAATGGGTATATCATATATGTGGTGAATAATTGGAGACATAAAATCAGTGAACCTGTTGTGAAACTTACTGTGGATATCATTGTCATGAGCAGGTGGTGGTAGAACATAGTGTTCAGGTTGCCACCACCAATTAATCCATGATTCACCGCAAATATAAGCTGTGCCCTGCTAAGATAGAGAATGAAGTTATTTTAAATTATGCAGGATACGCAGGGTCACAACTCTAAACCACAATCCAGGTGCTCACAAAGCACAAGCAGTGACACAGCGGATTCCTACTACCAGGTATCAGCAGAGGAATATGTCCCATAAAGCAAATAAGGTGAAAACTGTTACAAGTTTGTCATGTCTTACGAATAATGAGCGGCCATGTGTAACCAAATTGGTTCTAATAGTGTGCTTGTATAGAGTACTCACTCTATTCTCTACCCCGCCTCCATATTTCTAGTAGTGTGCTCGTACGAAGCAGCATTGTGTGTGTTGAAATAAAGATTCTCAATGCTTTTATTTTTATAGTTCCAACCATCAAGGCATTCCAAGTCCGTTTATAACTCTCTGCAACTCTACTATCCACTCCTGGAAAAAGAGGAATTAATCAAAGAGGCGCGAAGTCAGGCTCAAACAAAACAATCATCCGCGAAACAGGTTCCACAACTTCATACTCAATTTTACCACACCAACATCCACAATAACACAAAACCAAAGAAACACCAGTAGCTAAATTCAACCACACTCATGATCCCATTTTTGACAAATTGAATTCAAATTTCGAACCCTAACTTCTTTCCAACGTATCGTGCCGACTCAGAATTTCTCATCATTTGAGTCAATATTCAAATACCAGTAACTCGCATACCTCTACGGAGCCGGAGACGGAACCGCTACAGCTTCTTCGTCGTCGTTCTCAGCTCTAGGGTTTCCTTTCCTGAGCGCCAAACCCCACAACGGACCAAAATCTGATAACATCCGGTTCAATCGAAAACCATATTGCTGACTACACCCGGTTCAATCGGCAACCCACCTAATCAGAGCAATAGACAGGGGTAAATTAGTACTTTAAGTCTTTAACACTCAAGTGCGCCCCAGCAATCAAAAATAAAGATTTCCGACTCAGAAAGTCGAATTTGACAGTCATTTTCACGTGTCAAAAGTTGGCTGCAGTCCTCGTACAGTGTCACGCAAATGACCATTTTAACCCTCCGCGGTATGAGTTTAAAAACCGCTGCGGGGGCAGTCGGTCCCCGTCGTGATTCTCTGAGTTCTCAGATTACGGTTTTCGGATGCGAATTTCAACGTGACCCGCAGACGCAGTGATTATTTTTTATTTAATTTTATTGATTGCTTGGATTCATAGTCAGATAATGAACAGACAGGAGGAGATGCCGCCGGCGCCGAGGTCTGCTTCGGCACCGATAGCATCAGCGATAACGACGCCGTTGAAGAAAGGTAACTGCTTCAGTTGCGGAAAGCCCGGTCATTGGGTTCCCGAGTGTCCAAATAAAAGGTCAACGGGTAGTTTCAGTCAACCAATTTTGAATACTAGCAGAGTGGCTTCTCCTGGTTATTCACAAGTCATCTGTCGTTGCGGTGCCGGCGTCTGCGAACCTCGTATTGCTAAAAGTGATGGCAATGTGTATTACACATGCCCTGCAAAATCTGTAAGCTTTTCAAAATTTCAATTTTTTGTTGTTGATGCCGAAGTGTGAATTAGGTTTGAGTTTTGAAGTTTGTTATTTTGGTAGTGGATGCGTTGTGATTTTTTCATGAAGCACAGCAAGTTGAACTCGGGAGGTGTAAGGCGGTTGGAGTATCCTATATGCGGATGTGGCGCTGGAGTTTGCATATTGGGGCGGGAGGCCGTTACTGACAGAGAATATTTCAAATGTCGAGTGCCCAAGGTCGGTCCTTCGGTCTATATATAGCTGTTGTCCTTCACATTTCAAAAGTGTTGGTTTGTTTGTGACTGATGTCTTCTGACAGGGACAAGGCGCTTGTTCATTTAAACAGTGGGTGGATGAGCCGGTATCTTATACAAAGAGCAAGAGCGTAACAGTAGAGGAGACCGACTACTTGAGGACTCATCAGAGGTTGGGAAAACGAGTAAACCATCCCTTTTCAGAGGAAGATGATCCTCGTAGGAAGAGCTTAAGAATTACAGAAATGGATGGGTCACCGAATGCCAACACTAGACGATTCTCTTCAAATACGTTGACTTCTTTTGTGAGTTCGGATACGAAAGCAGGATCGTCGTTGATGGGTACTATGGAGCTTGACGATATATCTCCTGAGCTAATGAGAGAAATAATGGAGTATGATTGTCCATTATCTGAGGATGACGAGTCAAGTTGGAAGTCCAGAATCAGAGGAAATATGATCAGCCTCAGCCCTAGTGCTCAACTCTCTTTGTATTCGGCTGTGTCATTGGGATCATCAAACACTAAAGATATCCCAGCGCAGGTTGAGGTAATGGCTCTTGGATCCACTATCACCAATGTGGACCAACGAGCTGACTTATCTTATGGTTCCCAGATGGAGGAAGTAGTTAACACCGCTCCTGAAAAATTGCCTGACCACGTTCGGCAACTTCAAGCCAACTTTGAAAGGCGGATTGTTGCTGCAGCCAGTGATCATTCACAAGGTTTCAACTCTTTCACTACAGATTTTTATCAGCCTGAATTTTGAGATGCACCGTCTTTTCTGTATTCTTTTTACATGTACGAACTATTTGTTTTGTAGGGAAGTGCATTTCTGCTAAGTTGGGAGCTCAATATTTAGGTTGGCTAAGCCGCATTGCTTTTGCGTCCCCTCGATGTTCGATACTTCCGCATGACCAAAGTTGGTTATTCTGCAAGTTCCCCAACTCATAATTTTCTGTACACTTTCTGTGCGTGGCACAGAAATGATTCTCACATATTTCCTTTTGTAGATATATTTCCCAATTTCGATCCCATTAATGTCCGCCAAAGTTTCCTCGAAGATGTTCCAGCCATTAATCTGAAAGAACCATCTGCTCCGGGAAGTCCAACATACATTGGTGAACCAGACAATGTCATTGCAGCTGCCATCTTGAAAGCGTTTGGGCAAGCTACTACGCTCATCCAAACCAATTTCATAACTCGCTTAGAGTCAATGAATCAGTCGAGCCATGAGTCAATGACGAAGGAGGCGAACACGTTTTTTGCGAGTTTGGATCATTTAAAAGTTGACTACAGGCCATTTCACCAGCGAGTTAAGGACTTCATTAATGCTGCTGCATCGCTGAACCAAATCGAAAACTCAATCAGCAATGATGCCTTGTTTCAGGACACTCTCGATCGGCTAAACAAAGAAAAGCTTAGTTTGGGGCAGCTCTCATCTGAGTATTCTTCAGAGATGAAGTCATTCACTTGCTCACAGGAAATTGTACTATCCCTTATAAATGAAGCTGAAGAGGTACGAAACAGGCACTTGCGAATAGAGCAGCAACTATCCGCATGCCAAAGGGAGACAAATGACCTCAATACAAGGTTGGGTGAACTGTCTGATCAGATCAGTGAGTGTCAGAATCTGCTGAGTACATCGCTTGAAGCAGAAGCTGCTCATAAATTATTCTTGCAAAAACAAGCAGAGTTAAGTTCAGCACGGAATACCTTTGAGAAGGCTAAATTTCAGCTGCGCGATAAAGATAGTGCTTTCCCAAAAAGTATCTGTAAGCTGTGCAAGTATTTGCTCTGTACCCCACTAGAATGTGTCAAGTACTTTAGTAGCAAAATCCTTAAGGTGCTAAGTCATCTAGGAATGACCGCGGAATCTGATTGCTAGACAACCTTGGAGAACATGTAAGAATCTGATGAACATATTTTATCCAGACGGTTCTGGTTGGCTTTTGGCTATATATGTGCAATGCTATACTTGTATTAGAATGAGGTCATAACAAGGCTACTTGGCAATGGTGAGCTTTTTCTTATGAATGTCTATTTGCTGTCTGTCTTTCGACTTTTTCGTATTTGTCCGACATTTGGATATTGAACTTGTTTCAACTGTTGCAAACAGCCTCTAGCTAATGACATTGATTTGCTAAATCCTCCTGCTGAGCTTGAGAGGAAGAAGCACAAGCTTAAACGCCTGGTTCCATCTCCAAACTCCTATTTCATGGTGCGTGTATCGTACAGACTTGCACTGTATATTTAAGTGGGTATACCATAAAAAGACTTAAGAATCTCTCTCATGCTTCTGCTAGTATGAGATTCTTCATTATAAAGTTCCATAAACTTAAACGTATGTTTCTTAATTGTCTCATGCAGGCAGGACGTTAAATGTCCGGGATGCTTCACAGTGCAAGTAATTTCTTCATCCGTGCTGTTTGAATTTTGAAACTGAGTTCAGAATTCAGATGACGATTTGTTTATCTGTCCTTATAATGCTTGATCTCTATTTTACACTACAGAACAACAATTTTCAGCCACTCTCAAACTGCTGTTGCATGTCCTGGCTGCCAGACTCTCTTATGTCAGCCAACAGGCGGAAAAGCTAGCCTAACGGAGGGATGCTCTTTCAGAAAAAAGTTAGACTGAAGTGTTCGATAAATTCCCTGCCAAGTCATTCAGACTATACTTTGTCAATAAACCCAGTATCTGATATAGTCAGTTGTTTAGAATTGTATCTAAAAGTACTATGTACTTAACAAGCATGCTTAGCTGAATTTATAATCCCCAACCCGAAGCTTTCAACAGAAATGAACAACAAAGATGAAATAAACTAGTGTTGATCTCGTCGTTCCGACGGAAATTGTTTCTCTGTTAAATTTAAATTTTTGTATTTAAAATTTATTTTTTAATTTAGTTGGAATGGTTTAGTTAGGTTATATGGATTTAGTTAGATATCGTTGTTAAATGTATGGTTTGTTAGTTAGATATTTAGTTGAAAATGTTTAGTTAGGTGATAGGGGATTTAGTTAGATGTTGTTGGTAAATGTATGAATTTAGTTAGATGTTGTTGGTAAATGCATGGATTGTTAGTTAGATATTCTTTTATATAGATAGATTTCTCATGCCCAATCAGTAGTTTACGGAACCAACGACATTATCAACAACATTATCAACATTCTCTCGCCAAATCAACAACTAGCCCAACAAAATTAATTTCAGTTCTTGCCAATGTCTTTAGTCATGCAAACTAAATAGCTTCCAGATTGCTACTTATATTCTTAGACCAATTCACCAAGCATCAGCAGCTATCAGTTTTCAGAAAACAACAGTAAATCAAAATATCAAATCTTGCAACCAACACACCCGATCAATAGCTTGCATATACTTACCGATTCATTAAAGAATATACCATCTCGCAGAAGATGAAAGCTTTTCGAATTCCTCAGCCATATCAATTATCCAACAGCTTGCCCAACACGAATACGCTATTCAATTCCTCAACTAAGATAAACAACCTGCAGAAATTGATGCGTATGAATAGTTATATTTCTGCAACATAAACGGATGGGTCAATTGTACAAACCACTGATAGCTTGCAGATTTAAAATCGTTGTGCCACCTCAATTGTCAAGCCCACACAATAGCTTGCAGAGAAACTGAAGTTGTCAAGCCTGCTCAATAGCTTGCAAAAGATTGAAAGATATTCAAATTTAGCGTGCAAACTTATTAGCTTGCAAAACCTATTCGAATTTCCCGTGGCCACTTGATAGCTTGCAATAAAACTGAAAGCGATTTAACTTACAGTGCCCCACATGATAGCTTGCAGAAAAAAAAAGCTACTTAGATTTCCAAGCCCACTTAATAGTTAACAGCTTTCAGAAAAATTTAAAGCTGATAATAGCTTGCATAAAAATCAAAGCCATTTAAATTCCCCGTGCCCACTTAGTACTTAATAACTCGCATAAATAATGAAAGTTCAACAGCTTGCAGAAAATCGAATGCGAACTTATTATCTCATGCCAACCAGTGATTACCAAACATTAAAAATGACATATATTTCTCATGCCAACTAGCAGTTTCCAAACAACAAATACGAAAAATAAATTTCTCATGCCCAACCAGTAGTTTACCTAAACAAAACCACTTCGCATTCTCATGCCAAATCAACAACTAGCCCAACAGAAAATAATTCCAGTTCTTGCGAATGTCTTTAGTCGTGCAAACTCATTAGTTTCCAAATTGTTACTTAAATTCTTATACCAATTCACCAGGCATCAGCAGCTATCAGTTTTTCAGAAAACAATAAATCAAATCTTACAACCCACACACCCTATCAATATCTTGCATATAATTACTGATTCATAAATGAACATACCATCTCGCAGAAGATGAAAGCTGTTCAAACTCCCCAGGCCATATCAGTTATCATTTATCAACAGTGTAACCAACATGAAGTGACTATTCAATTCCTCAACGAAGATCAACAACCGGCAGAAATTGATGCGTACGAATTGTTATAACTTATAATTCCGCAATATAAATTATAAACGGATGGGTCAATTGTACAAACCACCGATAGCTTATTTGTCACTGAAAAAATGAAAATTATTTAAAACTGCCGTGCCAGCTCAATTGTCAAGCCCACTCAATAGCTTGCAGAAAAAAAAATTAAAGCTATTTGAAATTTGAATTTCCCAAGTCCACTGAATAGATTGCGTTAAACTGAAAGCTTTTTTTTTCTCACGCCCTCTGAATAGCTTGCAGAAAATATGAAAGCTATTAAAATTTTCCATGCCCACGTAATAGTTAACAACTTTCAGAAAGACTGAAAGTTGATTAAATTTCCCTGCCCACTTAATAGCTTGCAGAAAAAAATTGAAAGCTATTTAAACATTGTCCCACTGAATAGCTTGCAGAAAGTATCAAAGCTATTAAAATTTCCATGCTCAATTAATAGTTAACAGCTTTCGAACTGAAAGCTGATTAAATTTCCCGTGCCCACTAAACAGCTTGCAGAAAAAAGGAAAGCTATTTAAACCTTGCCCCCACTGAATCGCTTGCAGAAAATAAGAAAACTTTTAAAATTTTCCATGCCCACTTATTTGTAACCAGCTTTCGGAAAAAACTGAAAGTTGATTAAATTTCCCGTGCCCACTTAATAGCTTGCAGAAAAAGTGAAAGCTATTTAAACCTTGCCCACTCGACAGTTAATAGCTTGCACAAAAATGAAAGCCATTTACATTCCTCGTGCCCACTTAGTACTTAATATTTCTCATAAAAACGAAAGCTCAACAGCTTGCAGAAAATCGAATTCCAACTTCATTTCTCAGGCCAACCAGTGATTACCAAACAACAAAAATGACATATTTTTCCCATGCCAACCAGCTGTCTCCGAACAAAGTAATGACATATATTTCTCATGCCAACTAGCAGTTTCCAAACAACAAAGATAAAAAAAATTCTCATGTGGTCATGCCCAATCAGTAGTTTATATAAACAAAAACTACTTCCGCTTCCAATGCCTATATCAACAACTAGCCCAACAGAAAATAATGCTTTAGTCATGCAAACTCAATAGCTTTCAGATTGTTACTCAAATTCTTAGACCATATCCACCCAGCATCAGCAACTATCAGTTTTCAGAAAACATAAGTAAATCAAATCTTGCAACCCACACAACCGACCAACAGCTTGCATATAATTGCCGATTCATTAATAAACATACCATCTCGCAGAAGATGAAAGCTGTCCAAATTCCTCAGGGCTTATCAACATCTAGCCCAACATGAACACGCAATTCAATTCTTCAATCCAATTAAACAACCTGCAAAAATTGGTGCGTATGTAGTTATATTTCCGCAACCTATCAATTAAACATCACCCAACCCATCACCCTTCAACGTTACAAAAAAAAAAGTCAAACCCTAATTCCATTCCGTCAAGAAACACGCGGATTCTTGCAGAAACCCTAATCACGCAAACGCAATTAAGAAAATAAATTTAGAACTATTAATTACCGGAAAGACAATAGCAAATAACCGAATCCGATCTCCGCATCGAGAAAATCGCGACACGAGACGAAAATCGCTTTTCCCCAAATCCTCACA
>JAWWMW010071917.1:0-14117 GCA_035048345.1 Echeveria elegans | reverse complement strand
ATATAAGCAAAAATTGTATAAAATAAAACGTAAAAATTTTAAAAAATAAATATTAAAATAAAAAATTATGCGGAAAACATTTAACACTTATGGAGAATCTGATGGAAATACGGAAAGAATTCCCGTCGGGACGACGGGAGCGTAGCTAGTTAGATGATAATTGATCACAATGCATTTTTCTCGGAGCTGCCGTTTATCGTAAAATTATCCTTTTTTCCTTTTGATGTATCATATGTGACTTATTTATAGGACTCGCTTGGGTCTGTAAATGAAGTAGGGAAGCAAAAGGAAAGTTCACGTATCGAGGATGTGCCTATGGTATCAAACAGGTTTGTCATTATACTAGTAACAGTCCTGGAACTTCACACTATTGGTTCTTGTTCACGGTAATCACTTGTTATTATTATGCAGAAAGCCATTGGCGCTCGTAAAAAGGAGTATTCTTGAAGTTGTCATACCAGAGCATGCAGTCCCCAAGCTCCTTACAAAATCGAAGAATAAGCTAGTTCAAATCAGTGAAGTGAGTATACAGTTTCAAATCTGGATCCTAAGCCAAGCACGTAAAACAGCTTTTACCATCTGAGTTGTTCCACATCGTATCAGAAATGGTTTTATTCGTTAATAGTTATACATCTTATAATTTTAGAAAATAACAAAGGTAACTCTCTGTAAGTTTACTAACATCAACTTGTTCTTGATTCTGGTGGCAATAGTTGTCAGGAGCAAAGGTTACCTTAGTAGATAATGGCCCAGAACAGACAGAAAAGATTATACAGATAGCCGGCACCCCTGACCAGGCTGAAAGGGCCGAGAGCTTGCTTCAAGGCTTCATCCTTAGTAGTAAGTTTGTGGTCCATATTCAAGAAAACTGAAATTCGACAGTTGAGCCAGCTTCTTTTAGTAATCTCTCTCTCTCTTTTTTTTTTCTCTTCAGCACAAGTGACAAGAGGATGGCCCGTAAGCTCACACAGAAACTGGTATACCTGATTTAATTAAAATTGAAAGCTGCAGTGGTGTACTTGTATCAAAGTGGTATTCTGTGTTGTTTAAGGTAACGGCCAGGGGCACGTTAAATCCAGCATAACTGCAGTTGGCATATTAAGGAAAAAACAGCAGGTCGTCGTCATTCCCTTGCACACTAGTTTATATCAGTATCTTTTGAGGCATAAAGGTCTCTTGTACGTGTAATATTACAGCAGTAGCATAATTTCAACATCTTAATTCTGTTCCTCACTGGAATGCGTATTTTGATATGGGAGTTGCATTGGCAATGAGTGCTTAGGAGAGAAATTTATCCATAGAAACAATTGTGTGTGGTTGTTGTCTGGTGTACTTTCTCATCCACCACTTTCATCTGGTATGTGATCTAAGAGTACCCAGAAAGTACATAAACTAGCCTCTGAGCATAAGACAATACATTACCTACCTGTAGCATTCTTTTATATGGATTGTGGGTAACTTATATGCGGTTTCATCTGTTGAAGCTCAGATGTTTATTGCTGTCCCATGGCTGCTAACACGTACCGCTTGATGACCCTTTTGTTTCCAATCCAGCTCTTGAAGACTTCGTATTTGCTTATTAGAGTGGTGACTTATTCATCCTTTGGTGTTCGGAATGCTTCAGCATAAGGTCAGTATGGTATCAATGATGCTCTGATTATGTGGTACTTTAAACTCATTTCATATTCATGTTCTCTCATTTAAATGATTTTATATCAGCGAATGGATTTGAATGATTAGTGCATGAGAACTGTTCTAAAATAAGATTTACGTCGCCAGATTTTTTCCACCTATGTATAGTTATAATGTGTACATGACCCCTGTACTTACACTTTGGTGTTGTGCACTTTTCCAAATGCATGGTCGATCTCTTGATTAAGAATGCCTATAATACCTTTTGATTGCATATACTCCAAACTATTTTTAGGCGCTTCTGATCACCTTGAGCTTTTTACAATAATAATCTATAGATTGTTATTTTTTTTTGGGGGGAAATGACAAAATGGATACCTGAACCATCACAATTGTCAATTCAGTGTCTGTACTATTAAGTTTTCAAAGTAGAGGCAAAACCAAATTGGAACTTCCTAATTCTTCTATCCAAACAATGTTTATTCACATTTCTAAAAAAACTAATCTCACACCCAAACAAACTTTTATTTCAACCCAACACCTAATTTAACAGCAGCTAATATTTAAACTTTTTATTAATATACAAAATGACTAAATTATTTATTTCAAATTAAATAATCATATCTAAAAAACATGTTTTGAAATTTTAACAATTTTAAATGCTTTTTGAAAATTTGTTTTTAAATATATTTATATAAAAATAAAAATTACTTAATTATTTGAAAATAAAGTTTTTAAAGTTTTTTAATTTATTAAAGTTTACTAATTATCCAAATTTTGTATTTTTTTAATAATTTGGAAACATATTTATCTATTTATAATTTTTAATTCATAATACTTAGTTATTCCTCTTCTTTAAATTAAAGTTGGAAAATACTTAATTTAATCTTAAACGAATAAGTAAATTAAGTAAACTTTAGTTAAACTAAATAAAATTTTAAAAATACTGACGTTCTTTGTGTTCATTTTACGAGAAATTTTTGACTTCTATGATTTGCGTGATTTTCAAAGTTTCTCATAAGATGAATGATTAGTGATACTTTGATGTGCTTCAATGTTGAGAAACGATTTGGCTTGCTCAGAAAATAATTGATAAAAATATTAAACTTTTAAATGGATAATTGTTAGGATTTGTGAGTATTTTTTCTCTAGAAAAGTCTCGCGAGACTAAAACCCGTCCACTCGGGTAGCCTTGGGGTTTAAAGGCTTGATGCATATATTAAATGTCTTTGTGATTTCTTCAAAAGTGAGTTAAGAATAGTTTTAATTTATTTTTATTTAAATCATTCATATTAAGATTAGACTTGCTCGACACAAACAAGTTTTAAGTGTGGGGTGTTTGATGAATGTCGTAAATGACGATAATTTACACACGTCTTTATTCTTAATCTTAATGTTTATGAGATGAAATTGGTCGTATTTGATATTCTCATTGCTATTTCAGACATGAAATATACAATTCAGGATTTAAAGGAACTAGGAGCGAAATATAGCAAAAATGAGGATTGATCGAGTGAAATCAGAAGTTTTAGCTCGAGTTGAGGAAGTAGCTCGACCGAGTGGAGGGACCGGAGGCATGTCATTCGATTGAGCTCTCAAGTCACTCGTTCGAAGGAGTGATCGAGAGGAGTAGCTCGACTGAGCCAAAGAACCACTCGACCGAGTGGATGTGCAGAGTCGACTTACTCAACCAAAAATTAACTCGACCAAATAAAGAAGTAATTAACTCAACATTTACTCGATCAAAGAGAATATGAAGAGTCATATAAATATTATTAATTGAGTATTTATCTAATTAAAAGGAATATAAAGATGAAGAGTTAAAAAAGCAATCAATGACGTGCCATTATGATGAAAGAAATGAAGAGGTAGAATTCAATATAAATATAACTCTAACTCCAGAGTTTCAGAGCATCACTCGAGAGTCGCTGCCAGAGAGCCGCATATCATACACGACACACAACTTGACATTTGTACATAGTTAGCGCACCACACGAGAGAGAGCATCGAGACCCTACTCAAGCGAAGCAATGGAGGAGATTCTACTCGACCGAAGATTCTTCGACACTGAGCATTCTCTAAATTTTTCTCTACTTAGTTTTTATCTTTCCTTTTATTTGAATATGTATTGTTTCTCACTCGCCATGAGTGTGTAATGACCTAGATGACAAGGGTCTAATGGATCACTTGGTACTAATGAATGATTGAACAAATTTTATATATATTTCTATGAATGATTATGTGTTAAAAAGAAATGTATTTAGCTTACGTTTGTGTCATGCATATTAGGTGTTTGACAAAATGTCTAATATAATTGTTTGAGTAGTTTCATCATTGAGATAGCTTTAATTGCATAAGTACTTTAATTTGGGTAGAATCTAGAAAGATGAACATAGGCGAGGGATGTGTCGAGAAGGACATAACTAGTATTTTATGAAGTTAAATATTCATAAATCGGAGTTATAACAAACAATCCGATAGGTGATGTTATACGAAGATGAAAGACTAGCTTAAAACTTATTAAATGAAATTAGAAAGCAATCTGACAGGTGATGTTAAGGGGACTGAATTGCACAAGAATAATTCAACAATCCGACATGTGAAGATGTTATCGTCACTTAATGTGTTTCTATATATCTATTTCAACAATCGGACACTTGAGATTTACATAATCGTTGCATGCTTAGTCCTACACTATATGAAGTTAAATGCATGTGGTACTTAATTAAACTCGTTTTATCGTTGTTACCTTTACGTTGGCTTACGATTTTGGTGTTGACCTATGCTTGACTATATTCGGCATTTTTCGAGCATTACTCAGTAGGTCAACGGTCACTCGGTTTGATCCCCTTCTCTGTTTCAAACTCCTTGCTATGGACTCATTTCTTTCCCGATTTGGACTCGGACTTCTAGCTCTTTGTTCAGGACGTGGACTACCACTCCAATCGGGACTTTACTTGGTGTTCTTCTATGACTTGAGCTCTATGATTCAAGTGGGCTGTTGTTTTGACTTGGACTAAAAAGTTTGAAATGGGTTATCGTCATCTTCAAGTGAGTTTCCTCGAGAACTAAAATCTTTTCCTGAAACTCGAGTATCATCATCAACCTTTGAAGCTTATGAATACATTTGTTGTCCGTAAAAATGATCTCCTAAGTAAGACTTGAGAGTGACCATGCCCTTTTATTTTATCACAACAAAATCCATCTTTATCGGGCAGTCCTTAATGTGTACAATAACGTCCCGTATAAGTCAGAACTTTGCTTAGTTGAGTTGTCAGCAAAGGATAGCTTGTGATAAACCATTCTAAGTTTGGTAAGTCTTGTTCCCAAACCTTGTAAATTGATTCTGGCAGGATATTATGTGTGGCTATGATAGAGCGTATTTTGACGCTTGTTTAGTTCCCTTACACTATTCTTATTTGTCTAACTAGTGGGTGACCCGTCGTTCCGACAGAATGCGGCGGGGAAAAATCTGATTACTGGCAGATAAAATTTTTAAAACATGCTTGGCAGAAAAATTCCCAAAAGTTCATCACTCAGTAGAACATTCAAAAAACCTATATATAGTTGTTCGATTCATTTTAGTTGTGTGCTCGTCGAAAGCAGAGCACAACAGTACAACACAACAACATACCCTTCCGACGGAAATGCGGCAGGAATAGAAGTGACTATGGCGATGACATAATCAAAATGTGTCTATAATCAACATAACTTCAAATTTAATAAATTGCCATTTAGCCCCTAGCACCAGAAAAGAACGGTGAATAATAACGCAATACAAAACCGCTGCATAAAGAATAAAAAAGATCAATGCTTCGATGAACTGCTCTTCTCCTTCTGCTTCATCTCATCTTTTCAGTTTCATAACACCCAGAATATCACTGACAACCTTGAGAATCTACAGCCATAAACACATTGAAATCATATTTAAATTAAAGTGACACTTCCGGGGTACAACAACTTAGTAAAATGATGCAAATTCCATTACCTTGGCGGAAAAAATATAAACAGAATCACCATCCGCATAATCGTTCCTAGTAACAAACTACATCTCAACCCAGCTTATAGTCAAAACCAAAACCAATAAAAATCCAATCTTTGCAACAAAAGCTGGACTCATGAAACCAATCCAATTCACTCCAGACACTGAAACAACCACACAGTCCAAATCACACACAAACTTTACTCTAAAAACAACACACCTACACTGAAAAGATCGAAGCATTGCGGTAGAATTCATCGACTTATATATCCAACAATGTAACTTAGATGTGTTGTCATACATCGACTCATCCTCTGCTTGCAGACACCATTAGAATCTCAACACACCGCATCAGCTCATAGCCCTCGTGTCACTCCCCATCTCCTCCACACGTCCTTTGGCACCACTATATACATCAAGTCCTGACCCTCAGCAATCGCATTCAATTACACTACAACAATCAAGCAAGAAAACACTACCAAGTACCAAGTTACCAATGTTGTTGAAATTTCTCAACACTTCACAATGCTTAAAATCTCACCTTTACACTCTTCCTTCGTATCTTAATTACCACGCATAAATCAAAGAAAAAATTCTCACTTTCACCAAATACTCTTCTGACTCCCAATCTCACCCTCCTTCACTTCAACTTCAACATCCACCAATCTCTCCTCCCCCAACACCTTGACATCATCCATTTTTGAATTAACAGAGCAAGCCACAACCAATCCATGTTCTGCCACCAATCCACCCAGCTGAAGCCCTGATTGGGACCTTGATTGAAATCCATTTGGGAGACGGTGTCGGAGAGCGAAGGAGCATGGAAATTGAGAATGTGAGTTGTAAAGATTGAACCTTTGGAATGGTTTGTGAAAAGGGTAGGCGACGTTGGTTAGGGCGTTAAGGTGTAAGCGACGTTGGTTAGGGCGTTAAGGAGCATTTCTTCGGATCCGACTGTGCCAGCCCAAGCGGAATGGTGGTGGTGGGCACGCGGATGGGTGTGCGATGGGCCGGCGACGTGAATGGTGGTTTGGCCGGATTATTCGGAGGTGACAGCTCGCGATTTCGTCGACTGAACGGCCAGAGATGGGTGAGTTTTGTCGGCGAGAGGAAGAATGGAGGTAACGCGTGAGGTTTGTCGGTTTTAGGTTTAGCTTGTTTTTAGCGACGAAATCGTTCAATGAATTAGGGACGAAAAATGGTTGCTAAATGGGTGATTCAGGACATCTGAATTCTATTATATTATAAGATTATGTGTATACGATTACGCTTTTGGTGTACTACTGTATTTTAGGGTATGAAAGGAAAAAATAATAAATATGAGCTAAACATCACGTTTAAAGACAACTACCTTAGAAGAAAGTTTGGAAGAATTCGGAGAAGTGATGCCAAAATTGAACTGTTGGAAATTACAGATTAGACCTTTCCTACTTCGGAAAATTACTGGAAATTCATTACCTGTGCGTTGGAAACGTTCCATATGCTGCTAGAAAGCTAACTCAAAGAGATACATTTCTATAGTTTACATCAAATTCAGATTCTAAGCCGAAGAGAGCCGAAACAGGGCTAGAAGATGTGAGTTAGTGCTGTTCCGAAAATAGAGTTTTGGGTCCGTAATGCTAAAAATGCCCTGCTTGTTCAACCAAAACAAATCCGCTTTTATGGATAAGCTTGAGCTACAAGAAGACTCGTTTTTGAAGATAAAGAGCCACGAAATGAGGGCACAATGTTGTCATTTGGTGTCATGATGGTGTTGATGTCAAGAGTTTTCTAAACTCTATAAAAGGAGCTAGGGCCTCTATGAACTGATTTGAAACCATACACTCTCCACACCACTCACTCCACATTTCACACTGATTTCATACACAAAAGTTGGAGAGAAAAATCAGTACACACTCTGGCAAGAATTGAAGACGACGACAAAGCTTTGATCAAGACTTCCGACCGCTTTTTCCTTATTCTTTTTCCTTTATTTTCTTCTTCTTTTCTTTCTAGTATTGTAATTTATTTTCGATGATGATGAACTCAGCAAGTATGTCGAACTACTCTGGTAGCGTCGACAACAAGCTTGAACTTGTATAAGTCATGTTTTGAGACATGCACTTCATCTATGAAAAAGTTCTTTTATTAATTTGATTGGGCATATTCTATGTTAATCTTGTCTTATTAGGGAATGCTTTAACGGACAAACCTAGTTTGATGACTTGATTTCATCAGTTAAACTAAATGAATAGCTGAAAAGTGACAATCATGAGTAATATATCGGTTGATACATGTGCTACTCTAGCGGGATTCACATATGTTGAAACAGAATCCCCGAGTTAATAACGCAAGATGTTGACTGTGACTGTTATTGTGTAAGCTCAGATACCTTAGTGGGGAGTGACTTGTGGAACTATTATTGCGATAGTATGTTGTCGATGTTACGCATCTAAAATAGAATACATTACTCTCCCCTCTTCTCTTGTTACGATTATTTAAAAAGCAAGCTCACAAACCCCTCTTTTACTTTCAGCTTACGAAAAGAATCTTTCAGTAATTCCTTGTGGATTGACCTCGTACTTAATCGCTATACTAAATAGTGAATACACGAGTATTTAAATTTGGCGCGTAGCCGCGCGCTCAGGCTCTCGTGTCAGTCATGCATCTGTCTATCTCAGCATCTGCAATTTGCAAAGTCACAGTGAACATGCCCAAAGCATCACATTTCAATGGAAATTCCACAGTTACCTTACCCTATTCCTCTAGTGGCTTGTCTCCCTCGGCTGGATGAATTTCCTTAGTACTAGTCGAGTTCAATTTGTCTTCTAGTTCTTCCTCCACATCTTCCATTGGGTCTGAATTTTCTTCGACATCCTCCATCGGATCCGTTTCCTCACCACTTTCAACTTCACCCTTATCGCTCAGTTTTCCAAATGCTCGGACATATAACGTCTAGACCGAACTCTTGCGGTAGTTCGAGCTTGTCATCATAATAATGCTTAACCCTTCGTCCATTTACCTTGAATCGCTCCCCACTTCTCGGTTTCTTCAATTCCAAAGCTCCATAATTATATACATTAGTGATAATGTATGGACATGTCTAGCGAGAGCGCATATTTCCAGACATTAGTTTAAGTCTAGATGAAAAAGTAGTACCTTTTGTCTAACTTTGAACGAGCGTCTAAGGATGAATTTGTTGTGATAGTGTTTGGTTCGCGCTTTGTAGTTTGATTGGCTCTCGTAAGCCTCCAATCGCATCTTTTCTAGCTCATTCAGTTGCAACTTCCTTTCGATCCTTGCACTAGCTAAGTCAAAGTTACGCGATTTAACTGCCCAATAAGCCTTATGTTATATCTCAACTGGCAAGTGACATGTTTCCCCATAACTAGTATGAATGGGGAATTACAACTGGTGTTTTGTAAGTCGTTCTAAAGGCCCCACAAAGCTTCATCTAATCTGGTGGACAAATCTTTCCTCGGCGGTTTTTATCATATTTTTCAAAATAGACTTAATTACCGATTGGAAATTTCAACTTGCCCGTTCATATATGTAGGTGATAAGCTACGGATACTCAGTGATACACTCCATAGTGTTGAAACACTGTTGCAACTGATCTATTGCAAAAGTCTGGTCCTTGATCACTAATCACTGGTTTTGGTACTCCATACCTCCAACATATGTTAGTACGCAGGAAATCCACAACTGTCTTCCCGTCATCTTTCCAAACGGCCTTAGCTTTAACCCATTTAGAGACATAATCTACATCGACCACTATGTATTCATAACCAAAGTAACTAGGAAATGATATTATAAAATCAATGCCCCAAACATCAAATACTTCATCAACAACAATTTCATTTTGTGGCATTTCATTACGGGCATAAATATTCCCTGCTCATTAACATATATCATAGTTTTTGCAATAAAAATAAGCATCTCAATAAATGGGGCCAAAAGAAACCACTATCTAAAATTATTCTAGCGGTTCTCCGATGATCAAAATGTCCACCACAAGCATGCTCATGACAAAATTATAAAACTGATGCAATTTCATTATCAGACACACATTTACGAACTATTTGATCAGCACCAATTTTCCACAGAAAACTGTCATCCCAAATGTAATATTTTGAATCATGCTTGAGTTGAACCATTGTGCTTTAGTAAATGATGTTGGAAACTTACTTCCCACTAGATCGTTAACTAACTTAGCTAACCATGGTGCTTGCACATGCACTGCAAATAAGTGCTTTTCCTCTTTCACAATTCTGCTCAAATGATTAGTAACTATATTTCCCGTTTCTTTCTTATATCTGATTTCCACATCGAACTCTTGAAGCAGAAGGATTCATCAGATTAGTCTCGGTTTGGACTCCTTCAGTCCCATCAAATACTTGATCGCTGCATGATCTGAAAACACGATAACTTTAGAGCCAAGTAAATAAGAGTTTAATTTTCAAGAGATAATACAACAGCCAAAAGTTTATTTTCTGTGGTCAAATAATTTTTGCGCCTCGTCAAGATTTTGAGACGCATATTGAATCAACACAAGCTTTTTGTCCCTTCGCTGCCTAAACACCGCATCACCGCATAATCACTTGCGTCACACATTATTTCGAACGGTTGAGTCCAATTGGGTGCTTGGATGATTGATGCACTAAATAAGGTTGTCTGTAACTTCTCAAAAGCTACTTTACACTCATCAATAAATTCAAATGATACATCTTTTTGTAGTTAACGCGATAAATCCAAGGTTATCTTTGAAAAATTCTTCACAAACCTGTGATAAAATCATGTGTGTCCAAGAAAAGACTTAACATCACGTTGATCAGTAGGGTAAGGCATTCCACGAATTAAATCAATTTTAGTTAGCTTTATCAACTTGGATACCTTTCTCAAAAACAACATGTCCTAAGACTATACCACTAGTGACCATGAATTTTTTTTATAGTTTAGAACAAGATTCTCATCAATGCAACGTTTAGCACAAGATTCTCATCAATGCAACCTTTAAGTACATTCTCTAAAGTATGTAAGCATTCTCATATACAGTGAATTCATCCATGATACTTCAACACAATAATTTGTTAAATCTGAAAATATACTCATTACCACACGTCGAAAGGTACCCGATGCATTACGCAATCCAAATGACATGTGCCTGAATGCGAACGTACGAATAAGCATTTAAATGTTGTCTTCGCCTGGTCCTCCGGCGCTATTGGGATTTCGTGTAACCTGAAAAATCGTCGAGGAAACAAAAATATGATTTACCTGCGAGCCTAGCTAGTACTTGGTCAATAAATTGTAAAGGAAAATGATCCTTTCTTGTTGCAGCGTTAAACTTCCGGTAATAAATGCACATCCGCCACCCATTGTGCATTCTCTTGGGAACCGATTCTCACTTGTCAATCAACTCAAATGTAATTCCGATATTCTTACCCATTCACTATCCGAAATAGGGTAGATTAAGATTAGGGTTTGTTGAATAGTGTCAATGAGCGGAATAGAGATCTCCAATTTACTAAATAAGTTCATCAGCTCCTCTTCCATAGCTGTATTCTTCTTAAGCTTATGTATCTGCATAGGAAAAGGCAACACAGGGTCAGAATTTATTGTGAGGGCTGCTTGTGCAGTTTTTGGATTGCAGACTGGAAGATTATTCTGTGCTTGGGGTTCTATATTCAGCTGTAAATCTACATCCCTTGTACCGGTTAATTATTTAACCCAAGAACCACTTCCAAATTCAGATTCTGACTTTTCCCTCCTTTGTCTCCCTCAAACTCCTTCCCATTCCTTAATGTCATAGTACTGACACTACCCTTTGGGTTAGGTACAATTTAAGAGGGAATCTTCACTTTCTCGTCCTTCAACTCATTCATCGTCACTGCCAGTTGTGACATATGCTTTGTCAATTCTGCTACTATCCCATCGCTTTTGTCCATCCTTGTCTTTAACTCCTTGAACAAGTTCTCTACTGATTTCTTGAGCTTGCATTGCTTGGCCCTGCTTGATTATAATTGTGTCTCTGTTGGAATTGGCCATCAGGTTGTCATTGTTAAATAGAGGTGGTCGGTAGGGAGAAACTTGTTGATCATGATAGTTTTGTCCTTGATTGTTATGAATTCCACCTTCATTCCTCGAACTAAAATTGTTTGCATTCAACCCAAACTGTCTCGGCATGTTATTGTAGTTCACATATCCTCCAATTGCATTAACCTTACCGGATTCCTCCTCATGAAGGGTTGGCCATTCGTCGGTCTTTGTTACCAGTAGAATGACAAAACTCACATTGTTTAACCATGATTTTCGACATAATTTTTTTAGCTCACTGATTTCCTTTTCCGTTTGTGAAGTGTTAAAGTCCACTTTTGATATATTCTTTGCTCGGACAGATTCTTTTTTTCGCCTCTTCTCTTCTCGAAATTGAGCACTTTTTGCAATTTTCGCAATCAATCTGTCTTTTCTCGAAATCTAGCACTTTTTGCACTATATGAAATCAATTGTCGAACTTGTAACGATGTTATATTTAACGTGGTACCACCAGTCGTGGCATCAAATACCATCCTTTCAAGATGTCTTAATCTATCTAGTAAATTTTATACTAACATCTTCTCGGGGATCCCCAAATTACAACAGCTCTGCTCTAATTCATTGAATTGTTTCAAATAATCATATGTTGATTCGGTCGGTACCTGTCTAATACTGGACATCTCTCGTCTCACTTGGTTAGCTTTCGATGATGGGTAATATTTCTTCCGGAGCGGCATAAGGTTGCAATGTTTTGCAGGTTCCGTGAAATTCCTGGAGATGCCTTACTGCACCTTCTCCCCGATAATCCTCCAAACTTCAGCAAATGGTGAACCACCGTTGTTTTCACCCCAAGGTCATCTTCCTTTAGATCAACTTCAATAATCCTCGGCTGGTTATTAAATGTTGGAGCCAAAAGATCCCTCGTGGTTGGTTTATGTCGAAATAGACACCTTAGCCACGGTCGTCCACAAGGTTTTGGCATGGGTAGGTCAGCTTCATCAAAATCTTTCTCATGTTCACCCTCATGTTCTAATCTTTGACCATCTTGAGCTGCTCGTCGACGTGATTCTAATGCTCTTAGTTTTTGGTGCAAGATTCTTTCAAGTTCATCATAATTTAGAGGATTTTGCTGTAACATTACATCATTCCGACTTCCCAAATAATCTCTTGTTTCATCATTGTTTTGCCTTTGATTGTCACATAGGATCCAAATTCTATCATTACCATGATGCAAGTACTTATCTAAAATGCTCCACTTGCCAAACGTCTTCCTTATTTTCTCTGCATTCTTTTGTTGAACTCTTGTTTCCAGCAAGGCAACCCATATGCATTTCTGATGCTTGAGACGGGAATTGATCTCAGATTGCCTAGGTAGTTTATTAAGCCTCCTTACATTCCATGTAATAATCATGGGACTTTGTCATAGGTTGACCCAAGCAGTTTACCAACATAGCCAGACCCATCTCATGTTTCCTTCTTGTTCAGTTGCAAATCCTCTCCAGGCTGCTCTTTATAGCTTCTCTCTCCCACATCAATTTTTTTAAATCGTCGCTAGGTATGGTTCTCTTCAGTTCCTTGTCATCCAAATAGTTTGTACCTTGTTTTGTTCCAGAGGTTGTGGTACTTCCTTGCATTTATGTCCCAGCTTCTGACATTTCTCACAGATTTGAGGCAACCGTTCATACTTCACTTTCTGTATTAGCTTCCTTTCACCTGCTTCTTCAATGATTATGACATCCCTTCTCTTTTGAGTCACATCTATTTCAACTAGAATTCGAGCATAAGAGACTCTATTCTTACGTGCATTACATTCACCAGTCATTGTAGGCTTCTCCATCCCACTAGCAATTTTGCTTAAGGTATATTTTTTTTCCACGGGTTCAAAGGTAACCTAGGCAATGTAATCCACACGGGCACTACCCTCATCAAATCTTTATTCATAACAAAATCTGGCGATCACTTTCAAGGTACGTGGTCCATTTTGGATAACATGATCCATATTCTATACAATCTTAAAATGTAACTAAGACATATCCTTCATCATGGTTACAGAGTTTTGCCATACCTTAAATTTGTCATGAATTACTAAACAACATTCACGGCGAGGTCCCTATTAACTGCAAAAACGATCAGGCCAACTTTCTAGAATTCCACCTCTGGTTCCGCATCCACTGATGTAATCTCAATTTCAACATCACCATCTACCATCACGGGCGCTCAAATGCCATCAGAATCCCTTTTGGTGGTAGTCGATCGTTCGATTGTCTTTGATGATATCCCCCAGCAGGGGCGGATCCATGATTTATAATCTGGGGGTGCCTGAATGTGTTTAATTTTTATACAGTTAAATGATGTACATTAAGAATTTAAGAAAAAGCAACAATATCACATATTTCATTCCAGAAAAAACCCTCTCAACGGTTGCGGTTGCCACTGGAAGAGACAATGCAAGTTTCAAGAGCATGTACACAAAGTTATATGTCTTGCT
>JAWWMW010071906.1:0-14120 GCA_035048345.1 Echeveria elegans | reverse complement strand
TGGATTTTTTATATTTGTTTTATGAAGTTTCAAATTTTTTAAAGTTTTTTTGATAATTCTTTTGATTTTTTAAAGTTAATTAAAGTGAAACGGGTGGCTTTTACTTAAAAAAATATTTTTATGGGTGGTTTTGACTAATATCATATTTTACGTGTGGCGAATTGAAAAACTTGTATTTTACGGGTGGTTTTTGCTAATAAACCCTTTTAACTTTTAATTATTTAGTTAGTTGATAGGGATTTAGTTAGGTTTCGTCGCTAAATTAGGAAATCTGGTTACATTTCGTCGCTAAATGTGTGGTTCATCCAGTTAGATATTCTATTATATATATATAGATGGAGATATGATGAGGAACTTGTACACTAGGGATATTATGGTTACACCTCGCCTCCTCACCCTAGTTTCCGCCATACTACTTCTCGAGATATGCCTCCCTCGGACAACGTTCCCATCCATGACAACTTTGGAACTGGTGATGGAATGGAGACAATATTTGCTCGAGCAAATGAAGATGCCTCCACTTCTGATCCATTTGGAAGCCCAACTCAATATCGTGTGTATTATCTAAAGAAATCGGAAAAATAGTTATGTTTTGGTCTAGCACAGCTCGATCATTTGATTATGTTGCCTACACTTTAAATTCTACTTTGTTATGTAAGCTACTTTATTATCATCTTTTATAATATGCCATGCATTAACTTTTAGCTTGTTTGCAAGATTTCTTTTACATGGAAATTCAAGGCAACATCAATGGCAGCATGCAAGGAATTCGCTAAACCAGAGAAGTCTCTCTTCACTCTATCTTTTCACTCTTATTTTTATTCTATTGCTTAGCGACTAAGCAAACTTTAAGTGCGAGGTGTGGGAGTAGTACGCATAAATTTCTATGATAAACATTTCTTGCATACTACATATTTTAAGTATTCATCTTACAAAATTTTAAGAATTTAAAAATTTTGCTAAGCATGATTTTTAACAAGTTAAAGAAAAGAAATGATGAAAAATGATTTGTACACTGATGTCATAAATCATGAACTTTTGAGAAGTAATTTTCTTGCTATGACGTAACACAATTGGATTGATGACCTTAGCTACGTTAGTTCAATTATGATAAAACATTCTCATGTATGAAAACTTAAACTAAAGTTACACACGGAAGGAAAACCTTTATTTAAAATTGGAATTATTGAAACTTTACTTGACTGCTCTAAGGTGATTTTAGCTTATCTATCTTACCTATGAGAATAGCTCATTCACATGCTTTGTTTTTAACGCAACTAGGCACAATACGATTGTTAGGTTTTAAGTGTGGAGTCACCATCTTTTAAAACAAAACAAAAATGAATATTTCGAAAAGAATATATATATATATAGTTTGTTTTATTCAAGTACCGGGGATTAGGAAGGAAATCATATTTTAAATATTTATGACCTCCTCCTCGAAAGTACTTGAATATGTCACAAATGAAAATGAAATAAAAAGGTGTTAAAGTCTCCTCCACTGAAACCTTGATCGAATGGCTAGTTTGCACATCCTTAAGCATTATGCTTGTGAATTTTCTATTTGAGTTGATTGATGGCGAGTAGCTAAGGACGATCCTTGTATGCACATACGTGAGCATTTGAGTGAATTGCGATATGTCCAACTATATTATGAACCAAGACTCCTCTTCTCTTATGTGTTACGGTCCGTTGCCTAACGCTAGGGTATAAGTTTAATGTGCCAAGCCAGTGAACTAGCCCTAGCTATCATAAACGAAAAACTTGGTAACTTTAAAGATCATGTTTGAAGATTTGTGTTAAAGTCGTAGTTGAGCAAATGCTAGTTTTGAAAATCTTTTTCATGATTGCATGTTTATAGCTCGGGAATTATCTTATCTAAATGACCAACTCGCACAATTTATAAAATGTTAAGAATTGAACAATGAAAATACATGCTTAGTAGAACCAATTTTGATGCTTAGTCTATATGGATGATTGCTATGAGAATTTGAGAGTATTCCTTTTTCTGAAAACTCTCATGAGACTATAACTCGTCCACTAGGGTAGCCTAGGGGTTAAAGGCTTGATGCATACACTAATTGCATTCGTGACATCTACGAAAGTGATTTAGTAGTAATTTAGTTTTATTTGTTTAGTTTATTCAGAGAACTGAGTTTAATTCTTGTTCAGGACGAACAAGTTTTTAAGTGTGTGGTGTTTGATGAGTGAAAATATGTCAATTATTCTCATATACTTTCACTCATATTCTCAGTGATTTAACAGTAAAATATGTCATTTTTGATACTCTTGTTAATGTTTCAGGGTTAAAATACTATTTCCATGATTGGAGAAGCTTGGAGCAAAATGTATCGAAAAGGGCATCAGTTCGAGCAAAAATGCAAAGAGACCTTTGGATGCTGGCTCGACCCTAGTATAAAAGCAACTTTATCCTTAGGGTTTTAGAGGAGATTCCACATCAAAAAACCATCAAAAACTCAGAGAAAAAGCTGTCAAAGAGAGGAGTTTTGAGGGTATGTTCGAGTGCACTTTTCTTCATCAAGCTACTCAAATCAACAAGTAGAGGGGCTTGGATTGAAGATTGAGACATCAACAAATGTAAAACACACTGAGAATCTCCAAAGTCATTCTATTTTTGTTGTTTTCACTTTTATATATGAATATGTTTGTTTGCTCACTCGATATGAGTAAGTAGTGATTAGATGATGGGGGTTGGATGAATCTCTAAGACTTGTGGATGTTCAACATGTCAATTTCATATTTTAAAGGAAAAATTCAAATTTGATAATATGGGTTTTAATCCATACTAGTATGATGTATATATATTAGGTGTTTGACGAAATGCTTAATAGAATTATATGTGTAGTATTGTATAGAGATGGATCGAGAGAAGAACCTAGTCTAATTTAGGGATTAAAACAACTATAACATCGAGTATACTAGCAAAGAGAGAGCAGCAAGGATACTAGATTGAGATTTAGTAACTTAGCTTTAAGAGGATAAAACAAAAGCTAGTGGAAGCACCAAGAGGATTGTAACTTGTCTAGTTGAGTTTTACGATAATTATTCAATAGACCGATCGAGAGGGTGAGAATTGTGTCATCTTTACAAGTTTTAATGTAATAGTTCAACAAAAAGAGTGAGAATTAGAATGTCATTACTTCGCTAAGTTTTACAATAACTTCAAAAGGAATTTGCTCTACATTATTTTCATGACATGTTTGCTCTACATTTCTTTTTGATTTATAGTATTAACAACGTTTTCAAAACAAAAACTAGTTTTAAAACTTTAAAACTTTAAAAACTACTTCAGTGAATCTAGAGGTGACAAAATAATCCGTTTAGGTAAATAGATAAGTAAAATCCACTAAGAAATGTTAAACTGATTAATGAAATCAATTAACAAGTATAAACGAATTAATAAAATCCATTTATGTGTAGATGATATGTAAATTGATAAATGAAATTCGTTGGACTAAATGGATTTATGCAACCATTTATGACATTTTAAGCTAATCAGTTTAATACGTAGGATTAAATGGCCCAATCCATTTAATCTGTTTACACTAAATGGTCTAAATGGATTGGACCATTTAATTAACAATCCATTTAAAATTCATTCGCAATCCAACCAATCCATCCATTTTGACACCTCTAAGTGAATCAGTAATAAACTGCATAACAAAATTTTGTTGTTCCCTTGGGTTCGACGTCTAGTTCGCTATGGTTAAATTATACATATTTTTGACGCTAGAAATATCTTACCGCTACCCTGCCGTCAAAAAGTCAAGCCGGATCGAGGATAACACCAATATACTTAGACTATGAGAGAACATAGCCATGAGAAAAGTAAGCTACTTCAGTCTCTAAAAAGTAACAAAAAGGTTCCAAATCCTTCACCTAAATTCACAAGCTAAATCTCATTCCAGCTCGACAATTGTATCTATATCATCTCATGTAATAATCATATCATCCACATATGACGAAAGTAATCTACAACTAGATGAATTGGACCTGATAACGAGAGTCGAATCACGGTGACTAGAACGTAATCTAAGAGAAGAAATCACAATCAACAAAATCTTCAAAACAAGCACGTGGAGCTTATTTCAGTCCAATCAAAGCTTTCTTCAATCTGCAAACCTCTCCCAAACTATAGGGAACAACCAGAGAAGGAATCGTATAAAATTCCTTCTTCTGATCACCATTCAAAAATACATTCTTACCATCCAATTGAAGACCACTAATTCACAGATGCAACTGTAATAAGAATGTAAATTGTAAGATGTCTAGAAACAAGAGGAAAAGTTTCATTATAATTCATACCATATTGTTGAGCACCATATTGTTGAGCAAAGCCAATTTAGTTTTGATCTTATAGACCCACTAAGAACCAACAGCACGATTGCCCGCCGGAAAAGGAACAGAGCATAAGTATATGTTTTGGCAAATGCAGAGATTTCTTCATTCATTGCATGCTGCCAGCAAGGATAAAAAAAACAGTCTCTTTATAGGAAAAGAGCTCAGATAACTGGTGAATAGACGTCAAAAAGAAGCAAACTAAGTAAAATATGTGGAATACACAAAATTAGGTAACTGAGTGGACTACGGTTACGCAGAGGATATTAAGAGAGGGGGGATAAGGAGGATATCATGAGGATCTTAAACGTTTCAGGAAGTTGGAAGCGGATTGTCATAATCATGGACTACCACAATGGGTTTTAATATAGAACCTTTTAAATAGTTTAATTCCAATTGAGCGGAGGATGATTGATGCTGTTGCACATGGAAACGTAATGAACGTATATCCTGAAGATATTTGGGAGCTAGTGGAGAACTCGTATGAGACTATTCAACATCAGAAGAATTTAGAGCATGGGAGACAGAGATTGGTAGTGAAATCTGATGTTTTGCACGAGTTAAAGGAGGTGAAGGATATCCTACAAAAGCCGGTTGTAACACTGGCCCCGACTCGGAAGTCTTGCGAGATTTGTTTGTCAATGGAACATTCGGCTGATGCTTGGCCGCTGCACTAGTTGCTCGTAGGAAATTAAATTAATTCGACACGTACGACGACGCGTGTCACATTGCAAGCTGATCCCAAAGGTTACTCATCATAGAGTCATGCTGAAGAGACTGAATATTATTCTCTGATTGATAATGCTTTGCGAAATTTGATTGAATATACTCCAAGTATACTCAAATTTCTTAGTCGTCTCAAACTTTAAAATAGAATGTCGATGAATTGTTGAACCGAATTGTTGATCCAAGTAATAATCTACGATGGTTAACCTTCAAAACGGACAATTGCCCTGCACAGTGATCATGATATGTATTGGTCGTCTTCGTTGTTCTTCAGTAATTTAACCCCACAATTTTTTGACAATTAAAATATTCTTCTTAACCTTACTCCAATAAGGTTAATTTTGTGCAGTCAACTGAATGCTAATAGTTATTAAGGAATCATCATTTCCTCCAGCCATAACGAATAACAAAGTTCAAATCGAAATCGAGAAGACAAGGGAAAGGGTCTAAGCCCTAGTAATATGAAGCCGACCACCATGCTAACTAATCTGAGCGCCCACTAATCGATAGTGGCTCTTGATACCATGTAGAAAACAAAAAATAATAAAAGAGCTAGGGTTTTATTAATGCAAAACGATAATCGTTCATAATGAAGAACACATGGTATTTCTAGGAAATAAATAACTATGAAAGACTAAAGTAACTCTAACTACTAAAAATTATTTAATAAATACTTTGCCAACTCGTAGAGTGTTTGTATCCTATTGAGGACTCAAAAAAAGGACGAGTTACGTAATCATCAACATCGCAATTTCAGCAAGCAATCAAGCTCTATAACTAATTTCCACTCTTGTTTTGTTAAAAAAAACACACTATCAAAATGAACAATAACCCTAAAACTCAAGCCCCCGTGTAGTTTATCTCTGTACAAAAATAAGATTAGAGACGATGAACACTGACCATTCCAACAAAATCTGTTGATCAGTTTATGAATGGACTATGTTATCTTCCTAGGCAATTGGAAGCACTGGATAGTATGTTTAGGAATTGTACTCAACACACTCCTAATCACGATTTCCTTACCACTAACAGATAAATTGAGAACAGCCCAGAGTGTTGTCGTCTTTGCACGAACTTAACAATAACTGACAGAAATTTTTTGATTTAGCAATCACCATAGTCCCAAATATTCTGAGCATCCGCACCGATGCATTTTTGGTGAGAAATTTTTTGGAGAGAAAGTTCTCCAATAGCAATTATGACAACAATTCTAATCAAATGAAGACCTAATTTGAAAATTCTCATCCAGCAATTTCCTCTTGAGCAATTCAACAAGTGCATAATACTTATAAAAAAATTCTTGAAGACAAATTTCTCTTCGAGAATGCAACCGATCCATATGCTAGGGCTCCATTGGTACAATTCTGAAGGAATGAGGAATCGAAACGAGGAATAACACATTCCAAAAGAATGTCATAGTGATAATTATAAATGAAAACAAATAGGACCATTCCATGTTGAAATATTTACCGAACATGCCTAAGGTTAATCAAACACATATTAAAATTTGTACGCTATTCATGGATCGAAAGCTTTGATTTGAACGATTTTCTTAACAAAAAATTTGTTTCGAGTGAATTGATACTTTGATTAGCATAGCTCGGAACATTTTCAAAATTTTATTCCATCTTTGAAAAGTTAAATTTAGCTAGAAGTCACACAAAGAAAATTTAGAAAATATCATGTTCATATCTCAGAAAATTTATTGATGTTACATTTTCTGTGACACTCGAGTATTTATTTTTAGGCATTTTGACACGGCTTAAGTGTTGGATGTCCGAAAACAAACAAAAAACAAAAAAATTTATATTATTGTACAGTTGTCGAGGGTGAGTGATGAAGCATATTTATACGGTCCATCTAGTCAATAATTTCCGCATTTTAAGTATATTTTCATGATAAAATATTACTTTTAGTAGTGTTTAATTGTGCAGGTATAAAAAGACTACACATGAGCAAAAATGCCGTAAATCAAGCTTATTAAGGAGCTCAGGACGTTGAAGGTGCGAGGAAATGATGAGAAGAAGCAAGAAAGAAAAGCTGGATGAAGCAGTGCGAAACAGAGAAGTACGAGGTGTCAAAGCAATTAAACTACCCGGAGTCCACTGAATTTACAGAAAATGGTAAAGACTCTGTGTAAAGAAATTGGTGAAGACTCCGTGTACTTGCACGGTTCAGCCCAATCCCGAAAAATCAGCCCAAGTTCAAATTAAAAGGAATTGCTTTTTTGAGAAAAAAAGAGGGCAGCCAAGGGAGACGTGAGAGAGGCTGGCACGGAGCTCGAGGTGGCTGCACGGATCCCAAATTATGAACAGCTTGTTTAGAACCCAATGATTGGAGCTTTAGAATAAAAGGACAGCTTTTGTCGGACATTTGAGGAGATTGGACAGAAGAATCAGATCTGTCTGGGGATTGGACAGAAAAATCAGATCTATCTGGGGGTTGTTGCAGTACAGATTGGACAGCTTTTGTACCAGATTGTTTCTGTCAGATTTTACAGAGTTGCAGTGCAATTTTCTGTATTTTTTTGAGTCCATTCCAGTATCAATAAAATATTGATTTTCATCCGTTTCGCGCGCAATTTTCACCAGCATTCAGGAATAATTTGTAAAGGCTTTTGGGAACGGATTGTAGCAGAAATTCACCCTGAATTGCCTACAGAAATAACTCTAGTTGTAGTTTTATTACGAATTCAAGACTGTTTGCTCTCCTCTGGGTTCGACCCTGCTTACCGGTTACTGAGTACTTAGCAGGTACTATAAATTATCAATTTGATGCGCACAGCGACGCGCGCTTCAAGGAGCATCAATGGTTCGATCGAAACTAAACAAAGTGCGTGGGAAAGTTGACTCAAAGATCTACAAATCTATAGTTTACACCAATATCAAACTCCAAGCCAAAGAGGGCCGAAAAAGGGCTAGAAGATACGGATCAGTGCAGTTACGAAATTAGAAAGCTGTTACAATGAAATTTTGGAAATTTCCTGCAGCAATGTACTTTTGGAACGTTTCCTTCTACACAGATACTCGAAATATTACCTTATTTAGAATCTTGGTAACAATATCTCAAGTATCTCAAAAATTACCAAGATCGGATTTAGAAATCAAAACATATTCCATAATATTTAGAAAGGAAATTAAGGCTGCAGAAGATTTTTCATTCTTCTAGCCCTTTCTTAGGACAAATATTAGGAAGGAGGGGTTAGACCAGTTGCAGTATGGGAGGTTTGACGTCGTCTGGCGTCAAAGGTAGCTTTGAGCTTTCTCACTTGCAGTAAGGAAGGGTGCATCTAGAGACGTTGTCGAAACTGATTCAGTGGTGGTTTTATAATGATTTTATGCTCTTGCCCTTGTTATCCTTTCCTCTATTGTGGATTGTTGCTGGACTCTCTTATGCGGAATCTTGGAAGTTGTTCGCTATTCGTCGAGAAGCAAATGTTCTTGCATATTCGATTGCGGCTTTTGTTGATATCAATTGGCAGCAATGGTTCTGATTGGATTCTTGTGCTTGGCATTGAAAGGAAAGGAATCCAGATTTGTTCTAATTGCCCTCGTGATGTCTCCTTTTATATCTTAAAAAAATACAAAGAGGCATTCAACTAATGAATGTGTATTTATAGGAACCAGATCTGGTGCAGCCACGCAAGTAGCTGCACCGTTACTTCTTTCGTCTTTTCGGCACCCTTCGACTCCGAATCTGATTTTGACATAAACTAGAGAATTGTAGCTCTTTGAATCAGCTACAATTCTCTAGTTTACTTCGAAATCAGATCCTAAGCCGAAGGGTTCCGAAAACGGGTGCGAATTTACGATTCAGTTTAAAACAACACTGAACAAAACAGATTTGACATTTGCTGCTTAGGGGGCTTGTTGTAAACATATTACTTGTCCGTTGACAACGTTGTATATATCGTTGGAAAGCTGATTCAAAGATCTGCAATTCTTTAGTTTATGACAAAATCAGATTCAAACCCGAAAAATGCCGAAAATGATTGTGAAGTTATGTTGCTGCGAGTGGCAGCGCAACACCAGATCAGAATCCGTATTTATAACAGAACTTTAATTATTCTTAAATGAAAAACTCTGACTTTGAATTATTCTTTAATATTTCAAATATTAAAATAATAAATGCAAATCTCTGACCCAAAGTTTCCGCATAAAATGATTAAATCAAGCAATTATAAACTAATAATAAATCAAAATAACAAGAAGATGTCATTAAATTCGTAAATAATTACATTAAACCAAACTTAATGTGACGGTGACAGGCCACCACACAGTTACCATTTTCGAATGGGAATATTTCAAATATTAAAATAATTAAGAAACAAGAAAATGAGGAGGGAAGAACAGAAACATGAAGTTAGGGTTAAGGGTTTGGTCTCCGACCAACGGCAGACACTCCGATCGCCGACGAAAGACACAACCTTTCAGGTCGGAACAGTCAATCAGAGATGATAATTAGCAGATTGGAAGAAAGGAGCAGTCCATCATCTACAATTGCCTTTTGAGCAGGATGAGTTGGAGCAATTCCAAAGCAATTACTATGTTTGTAAAGCAGTTTCCCAGATTGGAAACTAAAAAAAGAAGAAGTAGATGGGTTTAACAATTGGGATATGTCACACTTTGGTGTTGCTGTCCGTCATTTCATGATTAAACTCCACAAGCACTGCTGCACCTCTTTGTAAGTCTCAATTACTTGTTTCTTTTTTTCAAGAGAAATTGTTTGCTGTTGCTGGGGAATCGAAGTCCTCTTATTGAGTGTTCTTGGTTTTTAAGGTGTCAGATACCGTTTGTTTTTTATAGAGTTGTTAGTGTGGCTGCTTTAGGAGTTTTTTGGTTTTCAATTATCATTTTTCCGGAGGGATTGTCTACGCTGGGTCTGGTATTGTCTTGCTTCATCATGTTCAATTCATACACAGCTTATCTCTGCTTGCCATTTAAGTCTTGTCTACACTGTTGCTTTACTTTTAAGGTGAAGGGTTGTTACTTGTTAGCGTGGCTGCTTTCAGAATTCATAGTTTGTGGGTCTTCAATTACCATATTTCCGGTTGGATCTGACAGTGAAGGGATTGTGTACCCCGGTCTGGTATTGCCTTGCTTCATCATGTTCAATTCATAACATCGCTTCTTTCTGCTTGCCATTTGAATCTTGGCTAAATTATAGCACAGTTTATCAAATCAATCCAGAAACCAGATAACAAGTCAATACAGACTCTACCATCCAATTTTTCTACATAATTTTTCATGTCATTTCATTGTTCAATACACATCTAGGATCTAGCTGCCACAGCACAGCATATCTCCTGCCAGGCCTATCATCTTAGTGCTCTATTTCCAGATATCTTCTCATTTGCGCTGCGGGCAGTAGTCATTGTCTCATTGATCTCTTTCCTGTTTCTCATTTTGTAGACCATGGACATCAAATGTGTACTTTTGCTCTCTGTTTTCTCCATGTGGATGCGTGGCGACTCCGGGATGATGTTGGACAAAGTAATTAAGCTTGATTTGTTTGGCCTAGATAATTCATCAGTCAGGTGAAGGGCCTTCTTTGCTTCACAATTCAAATTTAAGCTTGATCATATAACAAATTGGTTTCATATCTGTTTGCCATTGATTTACAGTCCGTACCTTACAAAGGTTATTATCGGCACTCCACCCAGAGTTTTCAATGTTCTTGTTGACACAGGCAGCGATTTTTCGTGGCTGGACTGCTCTTGTGTAAAACTTCTTAAAAAAATTTATATTGTTTGGTCTTGTTTCCTTTTAGCACAACATGAGGTTGCGTTTATTGCATTTAAACATTGTTTACTAACTTTTGCAGACTGGACTGAACTGCTTCAATGTGTCAAATTCGAGCACTGTATCTGTCGTGTACTGTGCAAAAGGGATGCCATGCAAATTTGACGTACCCTACATGGACGGAAGTTTTTCATCAGGATATATGGTGTCGGATTTGTGGCATTTCAACACGTTCCTTCCTATTTCTTCTCAATCGCAGTTGTCCCCACGCATAGTCTTTGGGTATGCTCATGAAGATTTCTTTGTACGTTGTTGGTAGTCTTAATGCTGAAGCGTGTTGGTTTTAGGCCGAGATGAAAAAGTGCAACTGACAAACACTAAACTTAAAAATATTTTGCTGAATAGTATATTTGTATACATTGCTTATTATGTTGTTATTGATTATAAATACACGAGCCGTGTGTATGTTGTTTGAATATATATTTCCACTCAGTTGCATGAGGTTCTCTCTTATCTGTTTCACGCTAACTATCAGTATAGTATGTGCATTCTAACAGTCTAGCTAATCATGTCTGTTGTCAAACCAGATGTAGTGAACACAAGATTCTAAATCCCCTGATCGATGGCATTATTGGTCTTGGCAGAGCTAAGGATTCAATCGTGTCTCAATTGTTTAATAAAAACATCGCACCTTTAGTCATCTCTCAATGCTTAGGACCGAAAGGCGATGGTTATGTACTGCTAGGAGAAGCGGTAAAAGATGGCTTCACCTATAGCCCACTCATCCCATCTGAGTATGGTTGTCGTTTGTACTAATATCTGTGAGTTGAAATAGAGCGTGTGATGTCTCATCTCGGTAACTCACAAGTGTGATTTATCTATTACAGGGGGAAATATCAGGTTTCCCTTGATAGCTTTTCTGTGGGTGGCAGACGAATCGATGCTACAACTTCTGCGGGAATTAATGGAACCATTGTTGACTCGGGGACGACTCTGATTTATCTTATAGCTACTATTTATGATCCACTCGTTGTTGCTGTAAGCTTCCTCTTGATAATTCGCTATTCGCCAACTTGAGCTGTCTATGGTCTCCCTGCAGATGTTGTGTGTTGTCAAGTTATTTAATCCACCAGTTTGATTGTCCAGGTAACTGCAGCACTTAATAAAACTACAGTGCCAGTATATGCACGAGCTTGTTATGAAGTTCCTTCCAGGTTTATTTCGAACATTGGATGTCCTTTCACCGTAATCTAGCATTAGTTCCACCACCATTAACATTGCTAGCACTTGACAGGAATAGTTTCCCAGAAATCACAATTACGTTTGCTGGTGGTGCATCTATTCAACTAATGCCTGAAGACTATTTACTGGTGTGTTTCTGATTGTCATTTTTGGAACCGCGGCTTCATAAGTTCATGTGATTGCATTTGTAAACTCATTTCTTTTATTATATCAAATTGAAAATCGGTGTTCTAGTTTGACACATACTGGTGGTGTCTTGGGTTCCAAAGGAGTGAGTATATCACAATCCTCGGAGGTCTGTACTTCGTAACTCCCCTCTCAATTCTGTACATTTTTTCTGTTACACTGATGTTCAATTCCCTTGTATTGAACCTTTTATTCATTGTTAGACATGCTGCTCCGGAACAAGATGGTGGTGTATGACCAACCTCGTGAGCGAATAGGATTGCTCAATTACAATTGTAAGTTCTAAACATCCAAAGTTCTAAACACCTGAATTAATATTATGTTTGTCTAAACTAAACATCCTTGTTGATATCAACGTAGGCTCTAAATTGGTTAACGTCTCACTAGCTTACAAGAACTTCACCTCAGCAGGAATCATTGCTTGGAGGTGTGCGCCATTCTCGAGCCATGTTCTTCTTCTAGCTGTTTGGTTTATATTTGTTTGAACAGAAGTGTTTATACTTTAATTTAGTTGCCTGATGTACTTTTTATCTAGCAAATGTGATGCTGAGATGAGTTTGTAAAGACACTTTGAAGTTGGTTTTTGTGATGTACTTAACTGATGTCTTGTATGAGATCAGTGTAGCTCAGTTGCAGGTTTGTTTTTGGGCAACTGATTTTTTGGGCCCGTACTGTGTGTATGATGGAGCAAGAACGAAGTCGCATTTTTAGCATTGGTAGGCTGAATGAAGCTTTTGTATTACATATATCCATCCATAAAAAATTAGAAAAAATGAACTAAGTAATTAAAATTAAAATAGTAGACAATGTTAATGATTAAAAAATTCACACTCAAAATAAAAAAGTAGACACATCCAAAAACTCATAAGAGAGATACTAGTGAGTTTGATATGTGAATGAATTTCTTATAATTCAAAAGGACTATTACAAATTAGGGAGTTTGATATGAGTTCAAGAGGTTACGGTTCGATTTTTCAGAGTAGCGTAATAATTCTCCTCACATTATGTATGAAGTTCTTCATTTGTCTCACCTAAGTGTGGACATAGTGGCTTACTCCCGCGTCGGCGTGGATGTGATGTTTGTGACTGATGTGTTGCTAGTGGTGTGGAGTTGCCCGATGCGGTCCGTGCTTAAATGTGCAAGATGAATATCTACCGAAGAGATTAGATAAGGTAATTGAGCAAAATATTGTTATATGTAAGATGATATATGCTCTATGAGCCTTCATTTGTAATATCCCCGAATAAAAAAAAAGAACTATGAGCTTGATATGTTGGATTACTGTTGGTCCATTGAGCTTCAAAAAGCAACTTGTAATAATCGATCTAACACAAAATACAAATTTCAAATAACATGCATCATTCCTCCGTAATTCCAGGTATCTTTTTAAGATTAGCATGTGTGGGCTTTTGAACCCTTCTAAAATGATATTTACATAAAAAAAGACTTGCATGGCATTATTTGTGATAACCCACAATTAAAATATAGGGAGAGCAAACAAATAACCCATTAGTTTAAGATAAAAATTATGCATTAATTTACTCAATAGTCAAATGTAACGTCACAAATTCCAAGTCTTTTTAATGCGGAAATTGAGTGCATGATTTTGACGAAGACTATAACATACAATTGTATTTAAAGTTTGGAACATATCTGAATTGCATATAAATATATCACTTGCGTGTTCAGTTTCTATAACAATGGAGCTAAAGCCAGTGGCGGAGTCAGGATCTCGAACTAGGTAGGGCTTTAAAAAAATCGTCGCACAGTCGCCATTAGAATTTTTTCTCTTAATGATAGTTAGTTTATATCATTATAAAAGAATTTTTTTAATACAATAAATATGCAAAATGTCAAATAATTTA
>JAWWMW010071882.1:0-14124 GCA_035048345.1 Echeveria elegans | reverse complement strand
TTCCGATTAGCATGATGTTGTCTCTTCAAACATATTTTTTTTACAGTCAAAATGAGAAGAATACTCATTAAAAATGTTGAACAAGCTATTAAGGATTAATATAAATATTGTATTTCCATATTTGCTCCTTTTTAATTTAAAAATTATTTAATATTGTGATTTAATCTGGGACGTAAGATGAATCAAATGATCTTTTTATACTTTTTATTTTAAACATCCCTTTTTATTTGATCCACTCCCATAAACGAATTGATAAATAATGTTTGTGTGAGTGAGAGAATAATGTAAAATTAGATAAGTGAAGAGTAAAGTAGGTAATAGATATAATGTGAGAGAGAAAAAGATAAATCTACTTCTTATTTGTCTGCAAAATAAGAAGATTGTACTTGGCATGACTTCACAAGCTGTCTCGTGTAGATACTAATCATTGGTTTTTTAGCTTTAAGAAACTCAATACGTTATTTTCAAATTTGGTATCCTCTAAGTTTTTAACTGGATCTGGATGTCAGTCATATGTGCATGAAACACCATGGGAGGGATGTGATCAATTGCTGATGTATGCTGATTTCCCTTATTCGATATTTTTATTACAATGTGCAGGGATCAAGACTTACAGCTTTTGAGCTGGTTCATGATAACATTCCAGCAACACTTATAGCTGATTCTGCTGCAGCTGCAGCTGCCTTGATGAAAGCTGGCCGCGTCAATGCAGTAATAGTCGGAGCAGATCAGCTGCTAATGGTATTTCACAATTGACAATCACATACCAAATCCTTTAGTGCTAATAGCAAGAACTTGAAACTTTAAGTATCACATTACTAATTTCAGGTGATACTGCAAACAAGATTGGAACCCTACAGCCTTTGGCCTTTGTGCAGCACATCACAAAATCCCATTTTATGTGGCTGCACCCCTCACTTCTCAATCGATCTATCTCTTTCTTCCGGAGATGAAATCGTTATAAAAGAAAGAAATGCAAATGAACTGATGCTGAATGCTCGTGGAGGGCTAGGGGAGCAAGTTGCTGCTTCTGGAATTTCTGTATGGAACTCAGCGTTTGATGTCACTCCTGCTACTTTGATAGCAGGCATCATTACAGAGAGGGTACTACTAATTCTGATTTAATCACTCAAAGTTAACTCCCTTTTGTTGCTCATATATGTAATGCAAACTGTTTCCCTCTCTCGAGCAGGGTGTTATAACCCAAAAGTGAGAAGGAAATTATCGACATACATGATTTAGCCAAGAAGGCATTGAGCAGCTGAACTGTCCAGATGTGAAAAAGCTCAAGTAATAGCATCTGCAAGGATTGTTCAGGTGAGAATGGCGTTATATTTTGTTTGAATAATGTTCAAAATGTAACCCGAGCTGCTATATGTAATATTGTACTATAATATTTTATGGCCCTGTTTGGTTGCGGAAAAATTAAAGAAAATTTTGAGTGAAAATGAATTGAGTGTTTGTTGTAAGAAAAATAATGAAAAAAAGAGACAAAATGAGATTAAATTTTTCTTACAACTTTTTCATCACTTTTTTCCTGGAAATTCAGTCGCACCGGGCAAATATTCAACATATCTTTGGTTGCGAGCATACCATCCTTACCAATAGGTTATAGGCTCAAGTTCCAGAGTACTCTGCACTCACTCAGACAACTATGGCCGAGTGAAGATGAACCAATTATTGTCTGTGTGAGATTGATTTGGGGATGTGTGTTGCTTTAAATTTAACCAATCCGATCCAAACCTACCAGGAACGGCCTAGTTGTCTGACTATCACCAAATCTATGACTTTTCGACACGGCCATCCCGAACTAAATTCGGCATGGGGATGTTTGATCAACCTTCAAATTGAATGTCTTTATTTATCATAAAATAAAATGTTTTTTTAACGGAAATCATACGTCCATGTTTTTGAGTTTTTTTTTAATAAATTTACTAAACAAAATATTAAAATTTTTTATTTAATATTTCAAAACTTTATGGAAATTATGCATAAAATTTTATCAAAAATAAAAAATAAGGGATTATTTACTACTTATTTTGATGGATTTGTTCACATTACTTTTTAAATTTTTTAGTTATTTTTTATGATCTTTTTTTCAAAAACGTTGAAATTCCTATTCTATTTAATTTATGAAGGTCATGAAAAATAAAATAAAAAAGTCAAAAGGATTCCAAAATTATGAATAAATCCATCAAAACCAATACTAAATAACCCTAAACCATCTGTTTTTTTTATATATATTTGATACAAAATTTTGATAAATTTGAAAACATTAAATTAAAATAATAAAAAAATAACTGAAAGCAGTATGGATATTGATAATAACTGAAAGCGATCGAAACTTGCAACAGAAGGAAAACGGCTACGACGCGTCCAAACTCGACGCGCTTCATTCCATTCCATTTTCATACCCCCCCAAAATGCGATATCGTCGACCGTACGCCGGATGATTTCCACGGAGCTGGAAACGTTAGGGTTTCTGTTTCTGCACAACACATCAACATCATCATCATCATCTGCTCCGTTTCCGTTAACACATCGTTACAAAATTAGTCGTTAGGGTTTCGACATGGCGGAGCTGGACGGCGTTTCTCGCCATAAGGCCTCCAGATTCAGACGATTGTTCAAAGGATTGTGTACCATTGTGCTTCTTTGCCTCCTCTACAACCACCACCACCACCACCAACCGCGCCGTTACTTGAATGTCACAACGAAAGTTCAGATTATGAACCCTAACCCTAACGTGTTGAATTTGGATGTGCAGAAACCTGAATGTTCTGAAGTGTCGGAGCACAAGGGATATGAGACTTCATGTCAGTACTTGGTAGCTAATCCGGATTGTGCGTCAGGGGGGTACTTTGACTACTTAGCGTTCTTTTATTGTGATTGCCGGAATGTGACGGTAGTTGGGTATGTGGTTTTGTTGGTATGGATGGCTGCGCTTTTTTATTTACTTGGGAATACTGCGGCTGATTATTTTTGCTGTTCGTTAGAGAAGCTTTCTAGTATATTACACTTGCCGCCCACTGTTGCTGGGGTTTCTTTATTGCCGTTAGGAAATGGTGCGCCGGATGTGTTTGCGAGTATTGCTTCTTTTGTTGGGACGGATGCTGCTGATGTTGGGTTGAACAGTGTGTTGGGTGGGGCTGTGTTTGTTACGTGTGTTGTAGTCGGGGTTGTTTCGATTTGTGTTGCCGGGAAGGGGTTTAGGATTGATAAGAAGTGTTTTATCAGGGATATATGCTTCTTTCTGTTTACGCTTTTCTCGCTTACTGGGATGCTGATTGTTGGTAAGGTTAGTGTTGGAGGGGCTACTGCATTTGTTTCTATATACTTGGTATATGCTTTCTTGGTTGCTGCGAACGAGATGTTTAGGAAACATGCTCATAAGTTGAGGTTGGATGTAATCACACCTCTGCTTCCTGTCCGAGGTAGTATTTACTCGCAGGCTAGTGAAGATGATGAAGCTGCCTATAGTTTGCTACTGGAGTCGGATGCGGAGAGTGATGTTGTACCTCATTTGCAGACCAGGCTTTCACATTGGATGTGGTCCTCACATGTAGCAATATATTCAAACCAATCAAGCAAGTCCAATATTGAAGATGGCAGCCCCAAATATTTGTGGGGTTGGTCTGATGAAGGAATGCAGGTTGACAGTCACTCATACTTCACATTTTCAAATTTGTGCAATCTGTTTGAATTGCCCTTGACTTTTCTGAGAAGGATGACTATCCCGATCGTTGAAGAAGATAGGTGGTCCAAGGGTTATGCATTTGCCAGTGCCTTTTCAGCACCTATTCTGTTGGCTTTTTTATGGAGCAGTCGTGACAATGTGAGTTCTCTTAATGCCATGAAGGCTTATGCTGCAGCGATCCTAGTCGGTTCCTCTCTTGGAATTCTAGCTAATCTGTATACAGTTTCTGAGCATCCTCCTCGCAAGTTCATGTTCCCATGGGTTCTCGGAGGATTCGTTATGAGTATAGTCTGGTTCTACATGATTGCAAATGAGTTAGTTGCACTGTTGGTCGCATTTGGGGTTATACTGAACATTAATCCTTCACTTCTTGGATTAACTATCTTAGCATGGGGTAACTCTATGGGTGACTTGATGTCGAATGTAGCTCTGTCAAGGAATGGAGGAGATGGTGTGCAGATTGCATTGTCTGGATGCTACGCTGGTCCCATGTTTAATACTCTTGCTGGATTGGGTGTCTCAATGTTGCTTGGGGCATGGTCACAGAGTCCTTCTTCATACATGATTCCGCGTGACAGTAGTATATTTTTCACTATAGGATTTCTCACATTAGGACTTCTTTGGGCACTCTTTGTGCTCCCTCGGAATGAGATGCACCCTACCAAGATGCTTGGTGTTGGTCTTATAACCATATATTGCATTTTTCTCTCTTTTAGGTTAAGTGTGGCTCTGGGTATGATCTCGTTAAGTGGTTCAACAATTAGTTGATCGTCAATCATGTAAAGAATGTACTTCAAAAAGTTTCAAATTGAAAGAAAAAAATTAGCTGTCGACAGGGCTGACTTTCTTTGTCTTGCTTTTCCTATTTTTTTAATGAACTAATCAAGTGCAGTCTAACATTTTCGAGTTGGAGTTAGTCCCCTTCCTACGAACTGAAGCTTATTATATGTGCTAGGAGGTGATGCCGTATCATCTTTGGAGGTCTCCATCACTTTCGCTGAGGTTGTTATCATTAACTCTCGCTCTATCTCCATTTTGGTTATAAAGTCTCTGGAATGTGCTTGTATTGCCACTTAGCTTCTGAGGTCCTTTTGTTCATTTTGATAGTTGTCTCCGCGTTCATGTTACTTAGCGTTTCTGAGAGATGGGCTTATAATGTAATCTCTCCAACTAATGGAAATATCTGTTACTCTGTTAAGGATTTAGTGAACTGCATGGGTATAATGGAGAGTTGCCGACTTGCCTCAAGCACTTGATTTGATAAGAGACTGTCGATCAGCATCATCCTAATGGGTGAATATGCAATTTAGCCATTATTACCTTGCCTTGCTGCTCCTTATTTACTAATGCAACTGGTTGATTTTCTGTATATGTAATCCAAAATAGCTATCACTCCGATGACGAAGGCTTGGTCGACTCCTGGCTTTATTGTCACCTGGTAAAAGTCATTGCTATGCCTCCCTTTCTCTGATTCGTGATTCATCCATATCTGCAATTTAAAAGGCCAGATTGTTGATTATGGTTTTATTTTTTCATCTTCTTGCTGGCATATTTATAAATGAAAATTGCTTGTGGATTAGGTTATGCTTGTACCTGTGCTATGATGTTCCCTTCATCGACTATGCGGCAGTCCTTTTTAGAGAAATCACCTCTGGTGGCAAAGTCCCTGCTGCAGTTGCCAGTCCTGGGTTGAGCAGATGTTCTTATAACGTTACTTCTCCCATGAAGTAACTTAGGATCTTTCAAGGTGAAAAGTAGCTCCTGTGGAACATCATATTTGGCTCTGTATCCTTTCCATCTCCTATACAAGCTTAGTGCTTCAACGACACCTTCCTGCAACGAATAAGATTTCATTTCAGTGTTCCATCGAGAACGTTCACAGTTGGTTATATTACATGTTATCATGATCATGATGGTCCATTCCTCCGGATTCTTGTACGGACAAGATTTATCTGTTCTGGGTTTTATGATTCTGTGGATATGCCATTCCGCAACCGTCTCTCATTGCCAAAAGGTTGGTCTTCTAATATTGGCACTTTTACATTGTGGCAAAAGAATAAGACTGGTTACCTTTCTACGGATAAGAAGCAATGCATCTCCGTGTCCATCTTTGAGAACTAGGTTGTCTCTTGCTCCCAGAATCCCGCATCCATCCACCCTGAAAACAACTTGATTCTGGCGATAGTCAGTGACCACAAACCCTCCTCCCATCATCACTTTTGGCCGCTTCCTGACTGTGAACACTTGTTAGTACGGTGAACAGTATAATTCACTCGCTATTGGTCTGTTGTTATCCTCAATAGACATTGCTCAACGATCAACATGTATCTTCTCAAAAAACTGGGATCATTCTTCTTCTTCTTCAACCTGGTGTTTATACATTGGTACAACTACAGTCCTTATTTACCGGCTGGTTAAAGACTCTTGGCTGTGCAGGTAAAATGATATTGATCTTGAGTTTGAGAATCTGATCAAGTTTAGAACTCTCATGGTTTTCTTCATTAGGGCTGAATGCAGAATTCAATAAAGTCCCGCTATCTTTTGAGTTGGGTTTGAAGATAAGCCCGGGTTGTGATTTGCTTGGTCGCTTGCAAGGGAGTTACTCAAATGAGTGAATTTGTGGAGATGGGGATGGATTATATATCTAATTCAGGTAATCTTATTCTTATAATTTATTTATTTTTTGGTAATGGGTGTTTGAAGAGTGTGGTAGAGATGTATGAAGTAGTAGTACTTGAAATGAAATTGGTTTAATTAGCTGACCAGGAGGACAATCACATCACGCGCTGTTTGGAAGAAGAATATGTTGAAGTTCATCAAAAGATGATCAAGGTAAATTTACCGATGTCTTGAAACTTGCCTAATGATGTGACGATGTATGTGTCTGACATTAGGATCAAATTATGTCGTAAGTAAGACATGATATATTTATATTTAGGTACATGGTTGGAGATATAAAGTGGTAGAAATACTACCAGTGGTACAATTTCTTATGTTTATGCGTCACATGAAGTGAAGCAATTCAAGGGAGGAAAAACAAACAGAAAAATACGTGAGCTGAACAACGTTGTTAGGAGAGAGAGAGAGTGTGTAATGAGAGTAGCTGGAGTAGAGAGTGTGTTGGATTTGATGGTCCACTGACACATACCTCAATAAAGAAAACAAAGGAGAAGAAGACCGTAGAAAGAAAGAAGAAATACAGAAGATGTTAGCAGTAAAAACCATCCTCTTAAAATCTGTGACACACCCAGAGAGGCCCAGAGAAGAGAAACGAGTAGAAGTGAAATTGATAGTAAAAGTAAAAGATTTTACCCACACCTACCCACACACACACTTCTTCAACTTCAAGTCTTCAACACACCAGCTCCTTTCACTCCTGCAACAACAGCTGCAACTGTCAAAACACACAATCTCCCCTCTCCCTCTCTCTCCTCTTCATCCCACTCACTCTAAACTTGTCAGAAAACCCTAAACACATTCCCACATTTCTCTTTTCTTCTTCCTCCTCTGTTTCCCTCTTTTCCTTTCATAAAATATATACTACATGTTGGAGTATATTACCAATCGTAGTTAGTAGGTTCGTGATTCGGTTTATGTCATCTCTTGAAGACTAATTGATTTCGTTAGTTAATTAAATGGCGGCTTCCGGCGACGAGGAGGCTGTTAGCAGACGGACAACTCCTGCTCCGTCATCGTCCTTGCCGCCTCCGTTGCCTAAATCACCGCCCGCGTACCCTGATTTGTACGGAAAGAGAAGGGAGGCTGCTCGGCTTCAGTTGCTCGACAGAGAGATCCTTCTTCTCCAGGTACCCATATATACATATCTCTCTGTTCTGTAGCGTCAGATTTATCTACGGATGCTCTGAGATCATTATGAGTATGATGATATGCAGTTTTAAAGTTTAAACTGCTGTTGTCGGGATTTGTGCCTGCCTGCCTGCCTTGTCTTTCAACATCATACAAACACAACACTTTCTTAATCTCTGTTGATATAGATAGTTAGTTAGATGATACAGTACATATTTTCTTAAATTGACAATTAGATTATGTACCAGTTTTCTCAACCATCACTCCTACTCCTTCCTTCCACATTAGTAGCACTATTTTGTACAGCAACAGTAACCCCCCCAACATCCATGTATGTCCGATCTCTTTCTGCATTTCAATGTAGAAACACCAAAATTTGTCAGGTCAAGGTAGAGAAGGTTTATATAATGTACAGGAGTTTACTCTAATTTCAACTAACAGATACGATCACACCTGTTGGCGTATTGGGGTCGAATTGCTTATGTTACATATTAAATACTAAACGTCTAAAACAATTTCCATACCTTGTTTCCCGTTGACGGAGTTAAAAATAAATGCGTGGAACCAGACTTTATCTTTAAAGACAATGCAACGCTCTCCCAGTTTTCTGTGTGTTGATTAGGATTAGGCCCTTCCTACATATAAAAGAAAAATACTCATAGACACCCGCTTCAGTCTTCACCCACATCTTGCCCGTATGCTATCTCACCCTTATTTAAGAAGGTCCAGGCCCCAGTACTGAGGCATTTGCACTCTGCCAAACTATAATACATTGCCCCCCCACTCCTGCGTACAAATGTATTTAATGCTCAGTGTACTCCCCTCATGGCTCTGCAAGTGGGGGCATCACATGTTACTATTTAAAATTCTTTACCTCCTGTGATGACTGACCGTCACCGTGTTTACTTGCTTACGTCTGCTTTTCACTTGTCTTCGATGTAGGATGATCTTAAATTCGTGGAAGGGCTTCAGCCCGCTTCTGCGTGTTGCAAGGAGTAAGCTTTTTACGGAACCTTACCACTTTGTTTTATCTTTTTTTCTTAGTACATTTCCGGTTTCTGATTTTGGCAGCTTGGATGTGTTTGCTAGGGTAGTTGACTTTGTTGTCGCAGCTGCTGATCCCTTGACACCGACGTACGTTTTTATTGATGCTGTTCTCCTTTTTTTTTTGAACCACGCTTATGTTGGTCTGATATTTTCATTTCTATCTTTACCCAGCAATAAGAAGGATCGCAAGTCTTGTCGTGCGTGGAAATGGCTATGGTATTCCCCTATCTGCTTCGAATATTTCTTCCTTTTGATACAAGTGAACATATTCTTTGAATCTCCATTTTACTCAACAAATCCTTTGCCAGTATTTTCAGCAAACTGCCTTGCTTTAACATTCAGTGGCTGTGCTGCTGCCATTGCTCGCTTAGCTTTCAAGTACCTAAGCGCTGCAGAAGCTGTAAGCCTTGCGACTGCACTTTTCAGAATTGTGATGGTGGTTGGTCATGCTGCTTTCAAAAGAGCTCATGCAGTACCAATTGTTGCAACTTGGCTTGTCCTACGTCATCATGCTTCCACAGTCTTTGTACAGGTTGGAGTTGTCATGTGCCTAAATGTGCCCCATGGCTATGTTGTTACCACTGCAATTGTATAAACAAGTGTTGCAACCGATGTTACTCATGCTGCTGCCGGTAGGTTATTCAATCAATCCAAAAAAAAAAAAAAAAATTGGAAAAGTTGGTTAGTCAGTCATGCACAGGAGAAATTATCTGTTTTCTACTTATCTAAATGTTTCAGATCGTACGTTAAATCCAGAGGGAAGTAGCATAAACATTATTCATGTTGTAGATTAAGATAAGAGATGCAGCTATACAGGTGTCATCATTTATTTAGTTTAGAGGTCTGAAATCCTAAATTAACACGCACAAAATCATAACCTTTTCGTCTCTCCTGAAAATACAGTATTGATCAGCTACTGACCCGATAGGCCAAAACCACATGGTGTGTAATCTAAGGAGAAGAATCTAACACTATATTTCTAAAGTTGGACCATCTGAATCGTTGGATCCATTTGTACATCATTTATCTATTGAGCACTATACTTTACCTGAATCTTTCTTTATAAAGTATTTTAGAAGACTCAAATGAAGAAAAATACAACTAAATAAACTTTGTATCGTACCCCAAACTTGAACTGATAATACAATACTAATTTTTATATCAATTATTGTAGTAGTATTTAGCTTAACGATGTAGTAGATGTTCAGAGTAGCATGAAGTAAATAATTGAGGAGAGTACACTGAAAGGTGGGGCATAATCCCACGTGAAGCCTCCAGACCTGGCCATTAGAATACTTGATGCGCAGGACCGCAGCCATTAAGAGCAGAGCTGTAAAACTGGCAAATACATGGAAATCCAATTATGTAAAAGTTTGTCGGAGTTAAAAGTATAGAGACAATGTTAAAAAAATTTAAAACAAAACTCACCAACTGTTACTGAGCTATGAAAATCTTAATATACCTCCAAACAACTATTTCTGGGAAAAATGAAGAAGCCAGAGTTCAAATACTGCAGGTTTATCTGAAATGAAATTTCTCAATCGTGCCTGTATTTGTATTGCCAAAGGTCAAATAGCCAATCCAGCCAAGCAGCAAAGAGAAAAAATGTTGTCAAATGTACATTTCCATTTTCCGCCCCTGCCAACTGTCATTCCGATTTCCAAATGGATGCATATAGATCACATTTTCGTATACAAGACACAAGTACAGCACATGTTTATTATACCTCATTCAGTATTGCACGTCTTAGGGCCGAAGTTTTTAACCCTTCTGCCCAGGCCCTTGTTTCATGAGAATTCACACAGTATCCGCAAAGTTCTTTACTGAAACAGATTGTTCCAAAAGTTCAGAAAGAACAGGAAAACATAGTGAAGCATTATCTCTAACCAGTAAAAGAGTCTAAACAAGAATTGGTAAAACGGTTATAAAATTAGTATACAAAATTTGATTTGAAGCATGAAATGTAAAAAAATATAAACTCTAGTTCATGCAGTAATGTAAAACATTGACTTGATATTAAGAAATTAAGATTCTCAAAAACTGACTTAAAATTCAAAGCTTAACATAGCCCCCAGATCTTAAAGCAATAAAGACAGAGTCAACATCTATAATTTCCTTGCCTCCAATTTTCAGTCGGGTATCGTGTGCCAGTTTGATGTCCAGTAACACACAAATAAGTTTACGTGCGTTCAAAATAAAGTAAATTAGAAAAAGACAAACACAGAAACATATGTCGTTATCTGGCATTTTCAGATTTTCATTCATCACGTACATAACCTATTCTAGTTCTTATTTCCCAACCGCATAATCAATATCATCAATGTATGAATCGGAGTAACTTCAGAGAAAATATGAATTGGAGGAAAATTAGGACCAAAAGACAGCAACTGCATTGAATAGAACCAACTCAGAGCAGGATAAACAAAAAGTGAGCTATGAACACACCTGAGTATTTACCATTTACAACTGGCGCGACAAATAATCAAGCTCACTGTGCTCCTCTGGATCGGCAGCCGCTTGGTAGCAATCAGGTAATCTTTGTGGTTTCCATGTGGGGGATACTCATGCATAAGTGTGAAGGATCTATAACGGTAGTGTCATCGAATGGTTTTGAATCAGGCAGATCAGATGTTGGAGACTCTGTAGCTCGCCGACCATCCCTTTGACCGTTTCCTTTTTGATTCTGGTGGCCTGATTCCTTCTTTGATTCACCTTTACTTTTCAAGTTATCAGGATCAGGTTGGTTTATTTAAGACATCACTGATCTCAGCGAGCGGTTCCAAAACTGAAACCACTCGTTTCATCGTCGGCCTCTGCTTTGGCCTGTGGCTCAAGCATAGATAAGCCAGTGCAGCAGCCTTCTGAGCTCCTCTCTCAGAGTACATTCCTTCAAGCCTAGTATCCATGATTCGAGCTAGCTTTCTCGGGTCAATTAGCATTGGTCGGGCAAACTCTACTAATGTCTGCTCTCGACGCTTACGGGTCCTATCTAAAGATATCTGACCAGTGATGAGTTCCAGAAGAACAACACCGAAACTATATACATCACTCATTGAGGTAAGATGGCCAGTCATAAGGTACTCCGGCGCAGCATATCCTTCAGTTCCCATAACACGTGTGGAAACATGTGTCTCGTCACCTTCAGGTCCATCCTTAGCCAATCCAAAGTCAGACAGTTTGGCAGTGTAATCCTTCAAATAAAAAAGAAAACATGAACTTGGGTTCAAACGCAAACAAAATAAACTTAAATGTAAAGCCTGTAATAGGTAATTAAACTAGTACAACCCATAAATATATCTTACAGATTCTAACAAAATATTTGAGGCTTTGAAATCTCTATAGATCACCGATTTTTCAGCATCATGGAGAAAGCACAGCCCCTTGGCAGCTCCAAGAGCAATCTTCATTCTGATCGACCATGGAAGAGACACTGAATATCCTGCATTCCCCAAATACAAACATGATTAACTCCACCAGCTAACAAAATCAGCCGCCACAAAGCGAACAACAATCATATGATAATCATCACTATAACACTACTTAAAAAAATATTACTCATCATTACCAATCGACAAAGTCCAGCTCCAGCACACCAGTATTATTTAAATACATACACGAAAGGCTGACTATTCAATTATTTGACTAAACCAGTAAAATATGCTACATTACAGATACTACCGATACCCACTCTCACCACCTTAACTATCCTCATCTTTGAACAAGTCAAGTTGCCATTTCCATCCATTACCAGAGGGCTTAAGACAAGCTCAATAACAAATGAAAAAACATAACTAAAAAAAATCTCAAAATCAAAGAATGGAAGTTACTTCTAAAAAGCTGACTCTCTAAACTTCCTCTAGGCATGTATTCATACACCAGCATCCTGTGTTCATCCTCACAGCAGTAACCTATCAGTTTCACCAGATGCGGATGCTTCAGTTGACCAAGAAAAATCACCTCCGTCTGCACGAGCGCGCACACACATACATCATCATCAATTTCAAAATCAAACTCAAAATTAAATTCAAACACATAGAGACTCCATTAGAGACGGTACCAGCCACTCCCGGTGACCTTGATGTCCCTCCGGATCAAGCAATTTAACAGCAACCGGCTGCGCCAACAATCCAGGACGAAGCTTATCGTCTACAAATCCTTTATGTACAGGACCAAACCCTCCCTCACCAAGCAAACTATTAGACGTCAAATTCTGCGTGATCAATCGAATCTCCGCAAGAGTGAACGCGTAAATATCAGATCCGTTAAGTGAAATAGAGAGCTCGTCAGCAACGGTGAAGTCCGGATTAGTGAAATCGGACATCGAAACTCGCCGCTCCGATCCTTGCTTAGCAATCTCCGCCGTTTCATGTTTCTCTGCCGACTTCGGATCGTCCGGAGAGGTGCGGAGGTGCACGTGATCGTAGGCAGTGTCTGCGACGGAGGTTTCTTTGCAGTTGGATGAACAGGGGAGGAATATGGATTTCCAGTTCAGTTTCATAACGACGTCGCTTTACAAGGGTTCTCTTGCTGTTTGGTGTTAATTGAAATTTGTAAAATTGAAATTATTTCGCAAATTTTATAGAGAGACCGCCGACGCGGAAAGATTTTAAAAAAAAAAAAATCAATGCTATTTTAATACAATTGAAACTTTGGCCTTCTCTGATTTTTTTTAATAAATAAATTAACCACAATGCTATGGACACTTTACATCCTTCGACCGAGACTGAGGGTATCCAATTGCTATGTATTCAGATGAAACTAAGGGTCAGATTTCGTATGAGATTATAAGGAAAGTCTTTGAAGTAGTTAAACATTTTATGAAGGAATAAGGTGTTTTCGAATCTCCAGGGCATATTGATAAATCCTTTTATGGATAAAATGGATATCGCTATTGCTAAGTATGAATCTCTCCTTGAGGTTCCCGAGAATGAATCTCTCCCTGAGATTCCAGAGAATGATTATCCTCATATGCATCCCGACCAAGAAAAAGCGGAAGAATAAGGGCAAGCAAACTATTTCTAATAGTGTCTCTTCTCCTTCGAGTTAGGCGATCCTCCCGTGCAGTACAATCTACTGAGGTGAAAAACTCAGATTATATTTATCCCTCTTAAAGGTTGTAGGTTGTTTCCTAACCCTTGTTTTGTCTTTTTCATATTTTCTTGTACTAGCTATGATCCAGGCTTTTTGGATCATCTTTTAATAAATAATAATATTCAAAAAAAAAACAACAACAACAACAAATCCATAAAAGCAGTCAAAAAGCAATTTGAAGCAAGAATACTAGGCTCTGTTTTTATTGTCAGAGTCAGTCAATTTTTATTGAATTCCGACTATAAATTGAAATCCTCAAAAAAGGAATTTAAACAACATCTTATTTCTTGTTCTTTGTTCTGTTCTCTGCCTCTCTTTCTGTTCTATCTTGCTCCCCTGTTTCTTGATTCGTTTCTCTAATCCATGAAACAAAATTGGATTAGAGGGCCAGTCATCGGACGGGAACCACCTCCACCGTTTCCCTTGCTTCTCATTTATGGATAATCTAGCTGCGCTCCCGTCGTCCCGACGGAAATTTTTTG
>JAWWMW010071872.1:0-14125 GCA_035048345.1 Echeveria elegans | reverse complement strand
TAGGATGAATCAAATGAATGGTCCAGATCTTTTAATACTTTCTATAATAAATGAACATTTTTATTTGATCCACTCCCTTTGTATTTATAACATGAATACATTAATTATAATTTTGAAGTTAAGTAAAATATATAAAAAAAACCGACAAAACATTATTATCGACCGACACGCGACCGTTTTCACACGTGTCGATAACAAAAAAGTACTTAAATATTAACCCTCAAGAAAAGGAAATGTACGCAACGCGTTGGAAAAAAACACCTAATCGAATTCCTTCGTGTAAAACACCAAACCTCTCTCGTCTGATCTCATCAGATTCTCTAAATTTTCAATCGTACTTTTGATTCAATGGCTGCTGGAGGAAGCTACCCTTACCCGCCTATGCCGATGGCCGCCGCCCCAGCTAATATGCAGGTGGCTGTGGTTGGTCAGCAATTTTGCGCACCGTATCCGGTTGATCTTACCATTGCTAGGAAGTTGTTTAAGATAACTGAAGGCAACTTTGCGGTCACGGATGTTAATGGAAATGTTATGTTTAAGATCAAGGGAAAGTTGTTTAGTTTACGTGATTGTCGTGTTCTTTTAGATGTTGCGGATCGTCCCGTTCTCACCCTCCAGCAAAAGGTATTGGACCCTAATTTGATATTTTTAGAGTTATAGTTAGATCTTTGTGGATTTGTTAAATCTCAGTGAATCGTGACAGCAAGACTACGATACTACGTGAGTGTTTACCGGATTTGTGATGATTTTTTGTTTGTTGGATTTGTGGGATTCTAGGTGTTAACGGCGCATAGGAGGTGGCAAGTGTATCGGGGAGATAGCACAAGCTCAAGCGACATGCTTTTCAGTGTAAAGAAATCTTCGCTTTTGCAGTTCAAGACTGAACTTGATGTGTTCCTTGCGAGCAATACAAGCGAAACTGTTTGCGACTTCAAGATCAAAGGGAGCTGGCTTGAGCGATCGTGTACTGTCTATGCTGGCAACACCAATGCCATTGTCGCTCAGGTAATTACCGGAATTTCATGAAGTTATTGAGATTGTGATCAGCGAGTACTCAAATATTATTCTGCTTTCGTTGTGTATAATCTAATGCTTTGCAGAAATTGATGTGTTATGTATCAGATGCACAAGAAGCACAGCGTGCAGAGCATCGTGTTAGGGAAGGACACATTTGCCGTGACAGTGTATCCTAATGTGGACTACGCTTTCATTGTCGCCCTCATAGTTGTCCTGCAGGAAATCAACGAAGATCGAAAAGACGAAGATTGATCAATTAATCATAATAACGTAGCACTAAACTTGGAAGAACAATGTTTGCTTCTGTCTTACAGAACTTGGTTTTGTTTTTTCTGTTTTGTTTTCTCTCTTGCTTTCGTTGTGTTGATGAGAGTTGCACTACCTATGTATAAATAGATATTGCTCGATAATTCTCATGCTCAGTTTGTTGTATAAATCGATAAATTAGGAAGAGAGTTTTTGTAAAACTTTCTCTTTCAAAATACGAAAGTGCAGACGTGATGTATTTGTATAAAGTGATGCAACATACTGATTCCTGATCCTGATGGATGCTAAAGCAGTAGACTACGAGTTAAACAATAGAATAATACAGTAACAAATTTTGCCTGAACGCGGAGACGGACAGCCGGGTTTGGTTATTTCTTTTTTTTCTTGAGTTGAGAGTTTGAATAGGTAGATATGATTATTATGCCGTCTTCGTCCTCCTCGTCTTCTTCTGCTGGTTTGGAGAAGGTGTTAAATTTTGCTCGTTTATTATGATTATTATTTGCTGGTTAAACAGGCCTTGTTTACCACCTTCTCAAAATGGATGCAGGTGCGGATGCTCTAAGTAGTGAACTAGTGATCGTGCTTTGTGATGATTACTTATTTATCGTTTACCAAAACTTTAGGCTTGTTTGGTTGCGAAGAAAAAGAAGAGGAAAAGAAAATTTAAAGAAAATTTTTAAGTAAAAATGAATATGTGTGTTTGGTTAAGGAAAAAAGTAAAAAAATAAGTAAAATGCGATCATATTTTTCTTACTATTTTCTCATAAAAAATTATTTTTCTTTAAATTTTATTTTTCTCATTTTTTCCGCAATCAAACAGAGTCCTATATTTATCTTCCGTTTACAGTTACGAATTTACTACCGTTTTAGCGACGGTAAATTTGATAAATTTATAATTTTTACCCAAATATGTAGACTACACAAATACAAGCCCTAAATCGAGTTACGAACATTTCAAAAAATTAAAAAAAATTCCCAAATCAATCGCCGGCAAAGTCTCTCTCAATGCCACCAGACTCGTTTCCCTACACCACCCTCCTCCTCCTCCCCAACCGATGGGCCCCAATGCGTTACAACTAAAACTGGTAATCACTACCGGCTTCGCAATCGCATCATGTGGGATCGCAGCTACGATCGTAACCAAGAGAATAAACCACAAGTTAAAATGGAAACAAGCCATTCGTTTGCTGAACGAGCTACGATCCCAATGCGACACGTCCGTGTCGTTATTGAAGACGATCGCGGATGAGATACCCAAGGAAATGCAGGCTGGCTTGGAGGCGGAAGGAGGCTCGAGGATTAAGATGCTTCCTAGTTACATTTGCTCACCACCACAAGGGACTGAAATTGGTAATTTTTATGGTTTGGATTTTGGTGGAACTCATTACAGAATTGTTCGAATCAAGCTTTTAGGTAAAAGAAGCACAATGCCGATTTTAGATAAAAGCGAGAAAAAGGTGATTCCTGAGTATGTTAAGTGCGGAACTTGTGAAGAGGTGTTTCATTTTATCGCATTAGAGTTGAAGAAATTTGTTGAGAGTGAAGGGGAGATTTCGTCCGGTGTGCAGAGAAGGGAACTCGGGTTTTCATTTTCGTTTCCGGTGAAACAAAGGACTGTTTCGAGTGGGAATTTGATTAAGTGGACCAAGGGATTTGCGGTTGGTGATGGGGTTGATTGGGATGTAGCGGATTGTTTACAACAAGCGATGGATAAAATAGGATTGCATATGAGGGTAGCGGTGTTGGTAAATGATACAGTGAGTACTTTTTGCTTTGGACGGTATCAGAATCAGGACACTGTTGCTGCGGTTGTTATTGGAACAGGTACGAATGCTTGTTATTTGGAAAAAGTCGGGTCAATTATTAAGCGTCCAGGACTTCTTACAACGTCGGGAGAGATGGTTGTCAATGTGGAGTGGGGTGATTTTTACTCAGCTCACTTGCCAAAAACTTCTTACGACGAGAGTTTAGATTGTGACAGCTCAAACCCGAATGAACATGGTTTTGAGAAAATGATTTCTGGGATGTATCTAGGGGACATAGTTAGGAGAATGGTTCTCAGAGTGATACAAGAGCTAGACATGAAACTGATTTCAAATCGGCTATCAACGCCGTTCACCTTGACTTCTGAATTGATTGCTGATATGAACGAGGATGAGTCTCCTAGGTTTGATCGTGTTGCAAGAGTTTTCAAAGATATATTTGAGATCTCAGAAGTTCCTTTAAAGCTTCGGAGAGTGGTCGTGGACATATGTGATATCGTGACTCGAAGATCCGCTGGTTTAGCTGCTGCTGGCATAGTTGGATTATTTACGAAGCTTTCAAATGACGTAGGCGAAGCATCAAGTAAACGAATAGTCGTTGTGCTTGATGGGGGCGTTTACAATGGCTACTCTTTATTTAGAAAGTACTTGCACGAAGCTGTGGCAAGCATTGCCGAAGAAGATGCCTCGTATACGATCCTCAGCAGCATGGACCTTGGTCCAGTCGTTGGCGCTGCACTCATTGCAGCCTCTCACTCTCCCATATATGGTGCAGATACAGTTAGAGATGCGCAAAATGCAACTTCGTCCTAAACTTGGAGCAGATGTAACAACCATAGCCTATAACAGAAAGAAAAATGGTAGACATTTGGAAAACTTGGACGTAAAAGACCGTAAGGAAGACCATAAAGCCTCCTATATTATGGTGTACCTATGCCATGGTGAAATTACCAAAATGCCATCGAGGATCAAAGACAAAAAGACAAAAAGAGAAGGAAAAAAAGAAAGAAGAAGTAGGCCGTCTTACATCCATTCAGTGTAATTAGCAATAATGGGGTTAGATCCATGGATTGAAAAGTGATACTTATAATAGATATAACAACAGTTTAATTTAGTCATTATTTAGATAAGGAGTTCTTGTATTTGATGTATTTAGTTTGTCGTATCAAATTATATCATATAATGACAACTACTTGCATTGTCGGATTGTTTGGGATCCTGGTCCGAAAATCACGTCTCAGTAAATGATTTAGAGACAAATTTATCGGTCAAAATATAATCGAACAGCAAATCACCTTTTAAAACATCAGCTTGTTATCAGTTATCCAACTCAAATCATGTAAATTACCAATAAGTATGATGCAAAAGCAGTTTACAAAAATGAGGGGATGTAATTGAAATTCACAAACAAAAACAAACTTGAAACCGAACTATCAACAACCCGAGATTCTGAACCAAAATAAATCACAACCCGGTTGCTAACGAACCCTCCGGTTCGTAAATTAACCCGACAATTCTCGGTCTAATTTTACTCTTCCAAATCTTTCCACAAACCACTCCCACTTCATCCCTTTGGTTCACTTCAACCACAACCAACTTATCCGTCAAACGATCCATTTCAATCAAAGTCGTACAATTACCATTATACCCTTCTACCTTCAACCTCCAATCCTCACCCCTCGTCACCATCAACCCTTCACCAATCGCCACCGCCTCAATCCTATCTCTAATTTCCTCCGGCGCGTAGTCCGACACGAACCGTTCGCCGATCGTGTAATCACATCCCGATTCATCGAACAACGCCGATAAGTCAATTCCTGATGAAAATGATATAATATCGAACGCGTTTAAACACTTGGTCAAATCATGGTCAAACTTTAGATCAGAGTCGTCGGAGTGGAAATTGGAGTTGATCTGCTTCGAAACGCCGCCGTTTGTGAACCACGGGTCACGGATTATCTCTTCGACAGTGATTCTGGATGTCGGATTTGGGTCTAATAGTCGGAGAAGGAAGCGGCGTAGATCTGGTGATGTCCATTTCGGGAATCGAAATTCTCCTTCGTAGATTTTCCGATACATCACCATCAGGTTTCGTTCGTTGAACGGCAAGTAGCCGGCGATTAGGACATAGAGGATGACACCGCATGACCAAACGTCGACCTTTGCGCCGTCATAGCCTTTTTTGCCGAGAACTTCAGGTGCCACGTAACAAGGGGTACCACATTGCGTGTGGAGAAGTCCGTCAGGACCAATTTGGTCTTTTAACGCACTTAGGCCAAAATCGGAGACTTTTAGGTTCCAATTTTCGTCTAAGAGGAGATTTTCGGGTTTCAAGTCGCGGTGGAAAACGCCACGGGCATGACAGTATCCGACGGCTGAGATTAATTGTTGAAAATATTTACGGCTGAGATCTTCGCTGAACCGACCTTTTGACACTTTGGCAAAAAGTTCCCCGCCTTTTTCGAATTCCATTACGAAGTAAATTTTTGTTTTCGTAGCCATGACTTCATATAGTTTCACTATGTTTGCATGTCTCATTCGTCTCATGATGGAAATTTCTCTCTTGATTTGATCAGTTAATCCGCCTGCAACGATCCTCTTCTTGCTTACACATTTGATCGCTACGCTCTGCCCTGTGCGGACATTGTGAGCATGATACACCTTAGCAAACGCGCCATATCCCACCAGCTTGCCCATTTCATATCGACTCCATAGTAAACGAGCGCCGATTTCCGGGATGTTTTCAAAGTCTGCCTCAAAATCATCAACCATTTCTGCAGGCATGTCTTTACGCTAGACAGTAGACACTTTGGTTTACTTTGCACTGATAGTTCAGCTTGCTTTAGAAGTTAGAACTGTGAAAAATGTAGCTAGAATTTTTGGAGAAGGAACTTGGATTTTGTAAGTTGGTGTCTCCAGCTATTTAAAGCACATGCATTGCTTTCATCATTTATCGATTTAAATTTCATGAATATTTAAATTTCATGGTCATTTTTGAGGTTACATGTGTATGTGAGGTTTGTAATCAACGTTTGTCGTTGAGTTTAATTTGCATGTTGTCAGTTTGCTGATGGTTCGAGAAATAGGGACCCTAATTTTTCTTATACGGAGTACAAGAAATGTCCATACACGTGTTAGATTCCAGGTGGGTCTTTGTTCCACATTATTTTGAAAATAAATTGTGACAAGTGTAAATTAGTATGAGAATGTTTTACAAGGATAAGGTCGTTATGATATTCAGGTGGGTCGGCCGACCCGATAAAAAAAAATACTATTATTTCATTTTTTTTCTTATAACAAATGTATTAATAGTGTAAAAATTGTCGGTCGATTCCACCATAATAAAAATTGTTATGATTTTATATAATTTGTGTATAAAGTATATGATATTTTTTTTATTTTTATAATTTTATGAATTCGAAACATTTATTAGCTTTTTCGATTCGAATTTAGGGTTTTGAAAGAATTTGATTGGGTTTATGAAGATGAACTTTAGCCTATTCATATGGATAAGGGTGTTGCACCTTGTAACGTATAGTTAGATAAAAAGTTCATATGACGTGACATTAGGGTTAGCTTTTTGATGACTTTACACATTGCCGGTAGACAGACACAGAGACACAGACGTGTTAATTAAGACAGATGGAGTTGAGTAGTAGAGTGTTGTTAACATACGTGGGTTGGAGTCCGATTAAGATCGGATAACATGCATTATACTTTATATGTATCTTTTTGAAATCTATTGCATCATTCTAGTTCTGGCGTATACTTTTTCACTACTGTAATAATGTGTAAGATGTCATTCTTAACGTAACACAATTACTATTATTCAATGGAGAATTCATAATGCTTAGATAAAATTAGGTTGCAAATTCTGGCTACAAAGTCGAAATCCTATCTACAACATGTGATTTTGTAGCACCTGATTTAGTATATGCACTACAGTGGCGGAGGCAGCCCAAATAGATATTCAAAAAAAATTAATGAAACCACAAAAAAATTATTGATTCTAGCCTTATCGAAGTTACCAACTCCCCTACTTTTTAGATGTGTTAAAATTTAATCATAGTAATACTTGACTCCTAGCTCCGCCCCTGTGCACTACTTACAGTTGTTGTAGCTGCATTTTTGTATCAATTAACTGGACACATAACTTTCCTTAGCACTCAAAACCCCACCAGTTTCAAAATGTGCCAAGGGATATTCTCTAGTACTCCCTCTGTCCTGTATTAATTCTTCCTTTAGTAGTTTTCACAGTTATTAAAAGAATGAGACAGTTAAAATAATATGAGAAATAGAGTGTCGGTGAGTGAGAAAATTGGTGAATGTGTAATTTGCTTGATAATACTCCCTTCATCCTGAAATAATCTTTCTGTTTGGATTGATGATACGGTAATTAAGAAATAAATGAGAGTGTGAGAGTAGAAGTAAGATAAAAGTAAGTAAGAGAAAAATAAAGTAGGAAAGAGAGTGTATTGTGAGAGTGAATTAATTATCATAAAAGGAAATAGGAAAACTTTAGGGGACATTCGAATATGAAAGTAGGAAGAACAAAAGAGGACAGACGGAGTAAATGTTGCTAATCATTTATTTCACATGGCAATCATATGATTATTTTGATATCTATTTGTGAAACTGATTGATTGAAAGATAGCTTCATTGGAGTTTCTTATTTATCTTTCATACATGACAAAATATTTTCAGTATCGCTTATTTGAAAATCAGGATCGCTGCTCAACTCGAGGTATGCATTATTGTGCGAGGATTTAATCACCCCTTTACATTTGTATTCCTCCTACTTCAAGTTTACTAATCCCATTTTATGACTAGTCTGCATTTCCAAGATATCCTAGACATTTTGTAGTTTAGGAGCTAAATGTTGTGGACCGTCTGCTTTAATTTGTGTCTACTTGGCACTAATGGTATGCAACTTCATTTATCTTATTATTCAGGAAGAAATTAATTTGTACACTTAGATATGCTACATCAAACATGTTTCCTACTACGAACTTGAGATTATTGACTTTACAAACATGATGAATTTTGTATTTTTGGTTAACAGGGCTGTAAAAGTTATCGTGCCCTCCCTCATTTTATTTTCTGGCTCTGCCACTGATCCGAATCATCTTTTGATGTCGGATTGGTTGAAGTCTCATCATCAACGAATTCACCATCTCGTCGACGTGTTCGGGTTGGTTGAAAATTGAAGAAAGTTGGAGTTGAAATTTGCATGAGATTGTATTTTGGCGATTGGGAATCAGCCTCCGTCAAGGTCGACAACCGAAGTGGTGTTTTCAAAATAGAGACGGCTGGTAGCGGAAGGGCGACGGTTGACAATATATTTTATACAACCGCATCGTGTATTGGATTTGATGATGTCGATTAGGTTGTCCGCGACAAAATTTTCAACCTTTGCGTCAAATCCGTTTCGCGTTTGTGTCGTCGGTAGCGGCTGGTACTGGTAGTCTTTATCTCCAGTAAAATCCATGGCTATTAGCCTTTTATTTTCATATTGAGCCAGAATTTATGATTGTTTTCCACGACCTCTTCCCGTATAAGATATAAGCTTTGAGTCTCCTCTATAAGAGGAGGAACCTCTTTCCATGGGATCATACCTGCAAAATAATTTATCATTGAATATACTCTCTTGTTAGAAAATCTGAAAGACTATTTTTCGTCACACTTTATATAAATAATAGCAAAATCAAACATTTCTTAGAAACATCATGTTTGAAATCATTATTAAACATAAATTTGGCCGATTTATAATCAGTTTTAATAATACATTTTTTATTGTATAAGTCATCCTGAAATTGTAAAACACGCTTGACAATTGCAAGAATTTCCTTAGCAATAATAGTATAATTTTATGAGTATTATTCCATTTTTCAGAATGAATTATAATAAGATTCTTGTTTATTTTCATGATTTATTTGTTTTAAAATTCCTCCATAGCCAATATCAGAGGCGTCCGTTTCTATAACTTTTGAGAGTATTAAACATGGAAGGATTTTACTTTACTTTATATTTTTCTTACCGTAGAACTATATATGTTGTTCAGTCCATGCGACTGAGTTTTTATTAAGTATGTCATACAAAATAACAGTATCTTTTGCGAAATCTTTATAATAAGCAGAAATATAATTTAAACTTCCTAACAACCTTTGCAATTTAGTTTTATCAGTTATGACGTCTGGGAATTTATCATCAAAATCAATATTCCAATTTATAGGAATTATATTTTCTTTTTCAATTTTTTTACCAAGAAATCTTTCATTTGTTTGGAATAAAGACATATTTGGCTTATATATTACTAATATACTTTTTATAATTATTTCTTTAAAATAAACTAGACCATGAGCCACACTAGTCTGAATCATGCTAATTAAGGATTGTTTCCACTTAAGATCGACCGTCTCGAAAGGCGGCTATACTTTCAGGTAACTCTTTTAGGGTTAATGGTTTAAATCCAATCTGTACTAAACTAATGCAAATAAACTTATATGAATGTCTATATAATAAAATATCTCTTGTATCTATTAGTTTGATTGTTAATTCATCTAAATGTAAATGAATTGTTTCCTAACTCTTTTAAACTTTTTTGAAAGTTTTTATTTTGTATATTATAATTGATTCAGTTTTTGGTATAGTCCACTTATTAAGTGTGCTTCTATTTATTTTTTGATATATCTTACTCTTCTTCTAAATGGTAACCATATTTTGTTTTTTTTTCTTTAATAAAATCTTCGAAGTCCCATATCTATATATATATATATATATATATATAATACAATTCATTATCCACCGCCACTCATATAGTGACGAAAATTTTTGTCGCTAAAAGTCTGATTTCGTTGCTAAAAATAGTATGAGAATAAAACAAAATAAGAATAAGACAAAAAAGATAAAAAAATAATTTACAAATTAAATTTTGCAAATTCATATGTACAAATTAAAAATTAAAAATTAAATAAAATATATTAAAATATTTGAGAAAAATCGAATGACTTAAAAATTTAAAAAATAAAATTACAACACGTTGAAAACAATAAAGACAATGAAAGGAGATAAGAAATGCAAGTAAACTAGTATTTACCAAACTGTCCCTTTAATAATGTCTAACTACAAACCCATCCCTCTCCACGAAAACCCTACATAAAAAAATAAAAATAAAAACCCTAATTCGCAGTCTCACTGAATCACTCAATATTTGCTTCTCCACTTCGGAGATCGACCGCTCCGTTCCACTCCAATTCCGATTTTGACTTCGCTTTGACCACCAGATCTCTCTGAAAATGTCGATGTCGAAAAGCTCTAAGATGCTTCAGTTCATCAACTACCGTATGCGCGTCACAATCCAAGACGGTCGTCAACTTATCGGAAAATTCATGGCCTTCGATCGGCACATGAACCTCGTGCTCGGCGATTGCGAGGAGTTTCGCAAGCTTCCGCCAGCTAAAGGAAAAAAGAATGAAGAGCGTGAGGAGCGTAGGACGTTAGGGCTTGTGTTGTTAAGAGGTGAGGAAGTTATTTCAATGACGGTTGAAGGTCCTCCGCCGCAGGATGAGTCACGTACGAAGGCTGTGGGAGCGAATGCGGTGGCTGGACCGGGATTAGGCCGTGCGGCTGGAAGAGGTGTGCCTACTGCGCCGTTGATTCAAGCACAGCCTGGTTTATCTGGACCTGTTAGAGGAGTTGGTGGACCTGCGCCTGGAATGATGCAGCCGCAGATTGCAAGGCCGCCGATGATTCATCAGCCTCCGCAGATTGCAAGGCCGCCGCAAATGCCTCCACCGCAATTTCAGATGAGAGGACCGCCTCCTCCGCAACAGATGCAGCAGCAGCAATTTAGTCAGAGGCCGGGAGGACCGCCGGGTCCGCCTGGACAGTTTCCTATGCCGCCTCAGCAGTTTGGACAGAGGCCTATGATGCCACCACCGCCTCATATGATGAGAGGACCACCTCCTCCTCCTAGGCCTGGAATGCAGGCACCTCCTCCTGGTGGTGTTCCTATGTTTGGTCCTCCTAGGCCGGGGATGCCTCCTCCACCACAGAATCAGCAACAATAATTTCGGTATGTCATTACTTTTACAGTCATATGATCAATTTTGCGGATTGATATAATCACTTGTTCCTCCGATTAATGTATAGCTACTTGCTACCAAACTACTAAGCATTTTCCGAGGCATCTCACTGCATTGGTGTTTGTTACTGTTATATTTGAATTTCAAGCTGTAAGCACTTGAGTTATTGTGCAAGAGTTGTGAATATTGTGTTATAGTAAAGGTTAGTATTAGTATGATACTCGGTTTGCGTTGGGGTATGATTGTTATTTGCCATCTTATTGACAATCGTGATGCACTCTGAGCTACTGAAATGCCGTCTTTATTAGTTCCTTGATGATGCAGGGTTGTGTGTAGATTTTCATTTTACAGCTTCGGCAGGATGCATAGATCCGAAATGAGGCCATGCTATGTTTGGGTATTAAATTTTTATGTTCTTCTGCACCTTTTTAGTTGATGTTATTGTTGTTCAATCTAAGAGCAGCCGAAATATGTTATGCCTAAAAACAATTTGTAATGTTCATGTGTTAGTATTGGTATTTGGTATGTCTCATTTTGTCGTAAGTAGTAACTAATGTATCACTACTTGGTTACCTGAACTACTAAGCGTTTGCGGAGACATCTTGTTGCATGGTGTAGAAGCAGTCGAGTTATTGTGTAAGAGGTAGAGATATATTGTGTTTTATAGGCATGGTTAGCATGATACTTGAATTGTGGCAGGGCATGCTTGTTTTTTGCTATTTTATTTACCAGTGTGGTGCGCTCTGAAGTAGTCAAATGCCCGGCGTTAGTAATTCCTTGTTGATGTGTTCTTATGCGTAGATATCCGTTTTACAGCTCCGGCATGGGTGCATATTTGATGTTAGTTTTGAGTACTAATTGTGTGTGTTCCTTTGCACCTTTATAGTTGATGTTATTGTATCTCAATCTAAGAAGAGCCCGAAACAAGTTACGCCCAGGAAAACAATTTAACTCGGCATCATTTTAGATGTTTAAACTCTGCTTTTTTGCGTCTGAATTCTGATAATGTAGTGCTCAGTTTGTGCATCTCATGCTACTATTATTCAGTTTGACAACATTATTTTCTTTCTGACCGGACTGTTGCATGCAGGCAACCAGTTTGCATCAAGGTTGGTTAGTTTTCTTTTGACATCAGGATAAGTTTGCGGGCGAAGATCAGGATTTGGAGCAGCATAGTCGTCAAGCTTTTGTAGTATGTAATGATGAATGATACTCTCCATCTCTTATTTAAGACATACAAATGGTGATTTCCTTTACAGTCAATCGTCACTTTGTGCTGCTGAAATGCTAGCCTGACCACCGTGATCCTTGTTTCATTACTTAATGATGCAACCTCCAACCGCCCTGATCTCACTACTGTTATTACTTTACACATTACAGCAACTGTACTGGTGTAATTAAAATTAGGGGAAATTGTCAAAAACCATCCATAAAATCCAGCATTTTCCAAGAACCACCTCTAAATATTTTTTTTGCCATGAACCACTCATAATAAAAACACATATTTTTGCCACAAACCACCTCTTTTTCAAAACTCATTCTTTTGCCTTTATTTTATTTTAAAAACTCTTAAAAAATATTAAAAACACTTAAAAAAATTTAAAACTTTATAAAACAAATATGCAAAAGCCACCCATTTAGTTAACAATATTTTGGATAAATTTTTGTGCTAAATGTTGTTAACTTTTTGAAATATCAATTTAAATTTATACAAATATATTTTTAAGGCACAATTTTTTTTAAATGTCTCTTAATTTTAACGAATCTTTTTTACTTTTTTGGTTATTTTTATTAAGTTTTTATATAAAATATTATGAGAAATTAAAGTTTTATGATACATTTATATTTAAAAATAACAACAACAATTGAAAGATTCGTTAAAATTTAGAGACGTTCAAAAATATAAGTTCAAACTATTCAACAATTTTGTTCTATTTTGGATAATCGTTTGGACTAAATGTTGGTAAAATTTTAAAATATCAATTTAAATTTATACAAATATATTCTTAAGACATAATTTTTTTTTATTAAAGATGAAACTAAATAGGTGCCTTGTTCATATTTGTTTTATGAAGTTTTGAATTTTTTGAAGTGTTTTTGATATTTTTTATGAGTTTTTAAAATAAATAAAATAAAATAAAGAGAAAAAAGTGGTTTTTGGGAAAGAGGTGATTTGTGGCAAAAAAAAAATGTTTTTATGGGTGGTTCATCGAAAAAAAATTTAAAGGTGGTTCTTGGAAAAGAGTGACTTTTATGAGTAATTTTGGGTAAAAAAAAACCCTTAAAATTATCTGATAATATATCGTGATTGAGTTTATTACCGAAAACCACCGATAAAATATGAAATTACTCAAAACCACCCGTTAAATTTAATTTTACCAATTTTAAATTTTAATTATTTGGAATGATTTATTTAGTTAATATGAGTTTAGTTAGATGTTATTGGTAAATGTAGAAGTTTAGTTAGATGTTAGTGCTAAATGTGTGTTCATCTAGTTATATGTTCTTTTATATATATAGATATTATTTAATATAATATTATGATCTACTTTAGGACGTAGTATGAATAAATATGATTTTTTATACTTTTTATTCTAAAAATCAATTTTTATATGATCACAGTAGCAAAATTCAGTTTCATAATGTTTGTTTTTCTGATTTTCAGTTTATAAAATATTGAATTATATTCACTTATTTATAAAACTAGTGGATGTCTCGTCGCCCCGATGGAAATGCGGAGAACAAATGCTTGTGATCTGAGCTCGTGAAGTCTTTGGAAATTTAAACTTAAAAAATTAAAGGTATGGGTAAAATCGAAAATATCTATTTGACTATACGGTCATGATCCTATCATTAATTTTTAATTTTTAATTTTAAAATGAGTAATTTTTTTGTTTATTTTATTATTTTATTTTTAAATTTAAAATGATTTTGAAATATTTATTTTTAATTTTTTTAAAATTTTAAATGAGTGTTTTTCTATATTTTATTTTA
>JAWWMW010071862.1:0-14128 GCA_035048345.1 Echeveria elegans | reverse complement strand
GTTTAAAATTAGGGTTAGTTTAAAGTTAGTTTAATCAGGGTTAGGTTAATTCAGAATCAGCAACGAAAATTGGATGCTGTATGGGTAAAACAGGACAACAGCGACCAGGTGTATTCTTTTATTATATAAGATATATATATATAATATGTAAATGTCATATATTATATAAAAATAAAACATTTAAAAAAAAATAACATTGACCCACGGTTCGACCCGATTGAACCATCAACCCATTGACCCGATGACCTCACGATGAACGGGTCGGTTTTTATAACAGTGGACGGAGATGAACCTGGAGGGGGAAGCACTTTAAGGGCGGGGTTAGTGAGCCATCAAGAGTCAACGGAGGGAGAGGTTTGTTTCAATCTGATCTGGCTGGACTGCTGCATCCTCTCCCTCTTGGTCTCTCTTGTGTTCCGTCAATTACATCTCCACTCCAATCGAGTCCACCACCTGCCGCACTTCAATTCCATCAATTCCAAATTCTATCAATTCCAATTTCTGTCACTCTTCATCTCCATCTCCAGTGCCAATCGCCAATCGCCCATCAACCAATCGACGAAGTTCATCTCCATCGCCAGCGCCTTAGCCTTCTGTCGTCCAGCGTCTCAGCCTCCTGCCATCACCGTCTCTTCCGTCGTCTTCGTTGTCTCGGTCTCGTCACTCACAATGTTTACTTTTTTTTAACGGGAAAAGCGAGAAATTTACCTTTTTTTAACCGTTTTATTGGTAAAATAGTAAAACGGGAAACGTTTTTCATGAATGGGAAAAACAAAAATTTCGCATTTGCTCTACCATATCCAGTAGGACAATTCATGGAAAATACTTTTGTATGTCTTACCTCTCCCGCAGTGGATCCAAGCTAAGTACTTTAAGTCTCTCGTGTGACTTTCAATCTCCTCCAAAATTCAACCCCTAAAGAGATGGTGGTCTTTCTCTGTACTCTACTCCACCAAACTTGTCCACTGCTCTCCTCCACACATGGTCACGTGGAAGCCTCCTGCGAAGTATGGTATGACATCCTTTTTATCCAAACGAACCTCATCAATCTCATCTAAACAAAGCAGACAAGCTTTATATCCCTTGGTTTGGACACCTCGCAACATACCGAGACCTGAAAAGTCACTAATAGAGCACAACACGGCGGCTCTCAAAGAAATGCAAAATAAAAGATCACGTGGAATCATAATGGAATAGGAATCGAAATCACAATGAAATCGAAAATCATTAATTCAACATATTATTTGGTTTGGTGTCAGAATCAATAATTATTTTATTTAAAAAATATTTTAAACTGTTATTTAATTCTTTTAACTATTTAGAATCTAAAATAAATATATGAAAAGTTAACTTTGTATTATTATTGTGACCATGGTGTGTTTCGTTATTTGAGTTATAAACGGTTTTTGGAATTAGTTGCAGGGGTTGTGGGGCCGTTTGCAGGGATATGGTTTGTGATTGACGAGTCTTTACTCCGAGTTTGAAACCTAGGTTCTTATCGCCTTCGATCTCGTTCTTCGTGTCTTTGTGTGATTGTATCTCTTTACTCACTACATCAATCTAATTAATTTCAGTTTTTTTTTTAAAAATTAGGTAAACCTTATCGTCCACGTGTACGCTAATATTTATATATATTTTTAATTAGAATTAACTCAGCGTCTACGTGAACGCTAATATTTATATTTATAATATCATTTAAATTTTAAATTAAATCAACATCCACGTGGATGCTAATATTTATATTTTGTAATATTTTGTAAATTTCAATTAAATCAGCGTCTACGTGGACGCTAATGTCAAAAATCGAAATAAATTAGCCTCCACGTGGACGATAATGTTTATGTTATTTTTAAAAAAACAAACTAAAATAAATTAGATTGACCCGTTAATCCACCAACGACAGGATTCCATCACAAGAAATTTACGTAAAGAATACATTGGAAATACAAACTTTCACGAAACAAATATTATCGATCATTTTTGTAAAACTTTCCAAATGATGATTTATCACATGCTTCAAACACTGCTTTAATCAACAAATGACTTCAATATACATACAAGGAAAATAAGTAATCTTAATTACCGCTATGGATCAACATAAATAGCTAGAGACATTACGAAATGTCATCAAATCTAGTAAAGATGAGTTTGATTAAATTGTGGAAAATGAAAAATTTACTGTTTCATTCAACGGTACTTGAAATCAAAAATCAAATCAAATAAGCTAAATAAGTACTTGCCACGACTTATTTAATAGTTAATTTTACCTACTAAAATGCATACAATATGAGGTTCTATGATTTTCACATGGATGCTAATATTTATATTTTCCAATATTTTTTAAAAATTTGAATTAAACCAGCATCCATGTGGACGCCAATTTTTGACTTAAATGCGGTAAATTAATCATTTAGTGTCCACGTAGATGCTAATTTTTGACGTAAAGGCGGTAAATTAATCAATAGCGTCCACATGGATGCTAATTTTCCACTTAAAGCCGGTAAATTAATCATTTAGCGTCTACGTGGACGCTAATCTTTAACTTAAAGGCAGTAAATTAATCATTTAGCGTCCACGTAGAAGCTAATTTTTGACTTAAAGGCGTTAAATTAATCATTTAGCGTCCACATGGAGGCTAATCTAGGATTTACTTTAGGATCTAATGGACGATAATTTTCGATATAAAAATCGTACTTAACCATTTTTAGAATCGGACGAGAAACTCCCTCCCTTAAAATCGAATGTGACCCGTCGCCCCGCACCGCACCCAGCCGTATAGGTATTGAAATTGTATGTATGTATGTATAAATATTGAATTTGAAATATGTATGTATGTATATGTAATGCAATGCTCTATTATTTGTGAATTTGTATGTATGTATAGGTATTGAATTTGTTATTTTTGGATATATTGTAATGACCATTGAGATTTTGTTATTGTTCTTGTAATTGTTGTTGTTGTTGCTATTTGTTATTTTGTGAATTTGTTATTGTTCAAGTATTAGATCAAGGATTAACGACTAACAATGTAATTTATTAGTTATTAGGAACTAATTAGGTAATTTGTTCAATATGACATATATTATGTAATTATTTAGCTATTTGGGACTAGTTTTGTAATTTGTATTATTTTGTAAATTTGAGATTATGACGGGACGTTGGCATGGGGTACGCCCGCCACGGGACATGGGTGACGCTTCCTAGTATGGCGAGGATCTGGCAGACGCACGGCGTGGTGAGGCCGAGACACCGCATGCTAAGAGTTCGGAGAGAACAGATCGGACAGAATCGACTTCGACGCTCTTGTGAGTCTCGAGTTATCTCTCTCGGGCTCACTCCGACAGCGTTCACGTGACATGGCGGGCTCGAGTGGTGCGAGCTCTTCAATCGAGACAGATGTCGCCACCTCGGCGGTTAGAGGTGCTCGAGCAGATCGTCTGGTATAGACCCTCAATTCCAACGCTATTTGGGATCTGAGCTAGACTTGTGAAAGGTAAGTTTTTCTGTGTTTTTAAATATTTAGTTTCAAGCTGTTTCATAAACTAACTCGATTGTTTGTTCGATTTGTAGGTTGGAGCCCAACCACAAGGTGGCGCGCTTGGCTACTCACATTATCACCTCCCAGCCAGATGCGATTTCAAGAATCCGGTAGAGCGTCTTAAGACTACTTGTTTACGTCACGGAGGGTATGTTATTTTATTTTTGTTATTTCAAGTACATATTTAATTTATATTTCTCCTAACTATTTTTATTATTTCAGATGCACTTCCTGTTTTATGAGTTAGCGGAAGATATGAGTCCATCGAAGGTCCTGAATAGGTGGAAGAAGCGGGTAGCGGAGCACTAAAACGACGTTGTCCACAAGGCTCGAGTGGCAGAGAAGAAGCCAAGTTGGATAGATGATCTTACATGGGATCGGTGGATGGTGTAATTGAGTATGCCTGAGTACCAGGCGATGCGGTAGTGACAGAAGGTGAATACGAATGTTCGATCGTCGCTACACACCTCGGGGTCCATATCCATGGTCGAGCACCGGCGTTGCATAGTATGTATTAATTAAATAGTTTTCATTCGATTAGAAACTTTAAATTTATTTAATTATTTAACATTTTATTTTATTTGTAGGAGGCTCAGTTCGGGAGGCTAGTCACGCCTCACGAGTTGATGGTCCACACTCATACATAAGTCAGAGCGTACTCAGTTAGTGGATCGGCGTTCGCGGGAGATAGAAGTCAGTTGCGTAACTTTAAATAGTTTCCATTTAATTATTTTTTAGTTATTATTCATTATTTTAATAATTATTTAACATATTTTAGGAGCGGACTCATGAGATCCTCAACCAGATGAGCAGCTGGTCTGAGACGTCGCTATCCTTTCAGGATTCCTGTGACGCGTACTTCGAGGTTGTCGGCGAGATTGGCCCAAGCAATGCAATTTTAGGAGTTGGAGGAGCAGCACCTGACTTTTTCAGTCAACAAATATCGACCGCCCGACACGAGGCCACTCGTCCGATCCAGTTGGAGCGCCACAATGACCAGATATCACAGGAGATGCAACAGATTCGGGATGAGATCACGGAGTTGCGGGAGTCCTGCCAGAGGATGGAGGTTTCTATCCCAGATAGCGGCCAATCAGTCAGGTCCGTTCTCTTCCAGTCATGCACCGCCGCCACCACCGCCAACGGCGCTGGCGGATTACATGTAGGGGCTTTTATGTACGTATATTTATTTAAAAATATTTTATTTTCAAAAGTTTATATTAATTTTTTTAATTTTTAATATTTTTATTTAGATAAATTTTTTATTAAAATAAGGTATTAATTAGCATCCACGTAGACACTAATATTTATATTTACGTACTTTTTTATAAATATATCAGCGTCCACGTGGACACTAATATTTATATTTACATAAATATATTTTTAAAAAATAAAAATAAATCAGCGTCCATCATAATTTTGATCGCTAGCTAAATTCACGGGACGCAAGATTCAATCTGCGTCCAGCGATTTAGCATCCACGATCTCTTTTTTTCTTGTAGTAACTTCTCTAGGTTATTGTGTTTTCATGATCCGACTAGTTTGTTATCGTTACTTATTGACATGTGGACTCACCCTTCCATAATTATGTTTTCAGGTACAGATAATTAGCGTGCTTGTTTGGGAGTTGTCCGTGGCAGTGAGGACGGGTAGACAATTTTTATTTTGAATTTCAATAAAATGATTCAAAATTGTGTTACAGAAGGACGACATTTCAATATAAAAATTCAGAGGATCCATTGTTAAATTCACTAACATGTGGTCAATGTGACGCCTATTTGGAGATTATATATTTCAGGACGTTACAAAAAATTTATTCGAAATGTATAATGCGCCATTATTAGTATTGTGAGTAGTTGATTTCAATAACAAGATGAACAGACCCCTTGCCCATATTAATTTTCTTCCACAACGGATGAACTGCCATGACTTCCTACTCTCCCAACTCAATCTTACAACATGATACAACATCATATCTTATAAAAATTGGTTAAATATCGAAAATCATTCGTAAAATATAGATTTTTTTTAAATTACCAGTAAAATTTGATATTATCCAGACTCATCCATTAAAATATTTATTTACAAAAGTCACCCTTTTGTCTATATTTATTTTAAAAATAAAAAAGCTTAAAAAAATTTAAAACTTCATAAAACAAATATGCAAAATCCACCCATGTCATTTTTAATTAAACAAAATCCTTCAAAATATTTTTGTATAAATTTAAATTGATATTTCAAAACTTTATAAAAATATAACAAAATAGTTGAATAGTTTTCAATTATTTTTTTGAATGTCTCTGAATTTTAACAAAATTTTTAATTTGTTATTATTTTTAAATATAAATATTTCAAAAAACTTAAATTTCCCATAATATGGCCTATAATCAATTAATAAAAATAACAGCAAAAATTAAAAAATTTGTTAAAATTCATAGGCGTTCAAAAATAATAATTGCAAACTATTCAACAATTTTGTTAAATTTTTTATAAACTTTTGTTCTAAAATTTAGTAAATTTTTGAAATATCGAATTAAATTTAAACAAAAATATTCTTAAAGCATAATTTTTTTTATTAAAAATGACACTATATGGGTGGCTTTTTAATATTTGTTTTATGAAGTTTTTAATTTATTAAAGTTTTTTGATATTGTTATGAGTTTTTTAAAATAACATATATGTAAAAGGGTGGCTTTTGTAAAAAAATATTTTAATGGGTAAGTCTAGGTAATATTTATTTTTACGGGTGGTTTTCAAAAAGATTATATTTTACGGATGGTATACGGTAATAAACTATATAAAAATATATATCTGCAGACACGTAATAATGTGTGCATCGTAGAAGAATTCTTAATAAGATCTCATACTTGCTAGATTCTACTGTGCGTTCTCTTTTTTACATATATATCATGGGGAATGGATCATATATTTAAAGGGTTTTAAAATAAAAAGTAATCTTAACCATTCAATCATTCAATCCGACCATCTATAAAATTCAGTCTTTATATTAGAAAATAATATATTAAAGGGTAAAGTTGTCAATGAATATATTTTAATTATTAAAAATATTTTTTTATTTGTTTTGAAAATTTCTGTCATTTATTATATTTTCTCAATCCCATGATTTGTAGAATTCATTTAATTGTGTATCTCAAATAAGGATGGTAACATATCAATCTGATTTTTGAAATTTTATGTGAAATGGCATCAAGTTCCTGCGATAGTCTGATTTCTAGAAGGTTGTGTCGATTTGCGACGAGTTAAATTTATGTGAAAAATTCTTTGTCCTTATTAATTGGATGTACATAATTCATGGATCTTATGCACTTTTTCATATACAATTTTGTCCTGTATTTTCTGTCCCCTATTTGGGTATTCTAATTCGCGAATATTACAAAGCAAATAGATGACACAATTATCACAAAAAATTTCCTGTCTTTTATTTGAGTGTTATAATTCGTGAATATTATAGAGAAAATACATGACACCAGCCCAAGAGTAACAATATCACACTTTTTAAAATTCTGATTCAAGAAGTCAACAATCTGATTCACCGGCCCAAGAGTAACAACATCGGGGACTCATGCTACAATTAACTTGTTCAAGTCAACAAGCAAAGTGACCCTCTTTTCAATCCAAGACATGTCGACACTCTAGTGGAAAATTGAAAAGGGAGTAGTGGAAGATTGAGTGGTCGGGTGGAAGAGTTGAGCTTGTTGAGGCCTGAGGAATCGACATGTACCTGAGCGGCGCCGCAGGCTACGATGTATAGCAATGAGGCAGTGAGGACTGAATCATTGCTGCCGATGGTGACAACGTGGCTGCTTGTTTCTGACATTGATGATAAGTAGGTCGTACCTGGTTAGTGCCATCCTCTGTGTTAAATCGTCGCCGCTTTAATTCTTCCAAACACGAGTAATGCTTTGATTAGGTCAGAGAATACCCGAGTATATGATTTGTTTACGCTTAATCAGGGATCATTCAAATATATTTTGACGGATAAATTTACCCTTTTTGTGATTTGTTATTAATTTTAATCATTTTTAATATTTAATTATGTCATTAATCCTGAACGTTGATGGTCGATCAATCTATGTGTATAATTTTTTTTTTTAACTTTTTACTCTTAAAGCACTTTTCATGGGATCTTCACCCTTTCGTTTTTTTATCAAGTAACCGCTTATTTTACTCATTTGCATATTACTAGTTTTTTTTTTTCATTTTCAATAATAGGTTGTATCGGATACAAAATAATATTACAGGATTACATTATTATCTATTATCTAATCAAAGCACAAGCGGCACGTGTAAAATCCTTTGAAAAATCAACTCCAGCTTCCTGAATCATCAATGGACGAACCGCCACGAACGAATGACCTTGACAAACAAGCAACAAACTGTAAAAACTAGAAAGCAACAAGGGGATATCTAAAAGTCTCCCTGAATGAGGAATATGAAAAGACTCATAAAATGGGGAAATAAGGTTGATGTAGAATTCGAACTCTGGCCATGAGAACTCTTGACCATATCCTCGATCAATAGGTTTCACTCTGTTAATAAATGATGAGACGGGCATCTTAAAAATAAATGGTCAAAATTTATCTCCCTATTAATAAAGTGGGAGAGGGTGGATTGCCGGTTACACGGCGTCCTCACTTTTTCTTCCTATTCTACCCTCAACCACACATCCATAACCGACACTCCAGTTTCAGATCCGAATGAAGAAATTGGAGATGGGCAAAAACAGAGCACGAGCGAATGGGATGTGGAGACGGGAATTGAGACCGAGCTCCATCGGATTGCCGGTTTATGTGACGACTTCTCTGTTCTCTACTCTCTGTTCCAAACAATTCAGATTTTAACTTACTATTGTCGTTGTTTTTACAAAATTGGTTCTAAATGGTATCTGTCGATTTCTCCGTTTTATAACTTCCTTTTATTTTCATAGTACTGAAGTCGGAGATCTGGATCTGTGTTTGAAATCCCTCATTTTTTTAACAAACCGGAAGAGGAGGTGCGAATTGGACAGATCGGCAGCGACGGGTGCGAATTGAAGTCGACGGCGTCATCGCCAAGGAGTGAGTTTTTTCCTTCATCCGTTTTCGTCCGATTCGTATCCGGATTTGTTTGATTTTGATCGGGGGATAGAGATTTGGGAATTATGGTTTGTTGTTTAGTGATGTAAAGTTTGGAATTTTAGAGTGATGAGGAGTGTTGCTGCTAATGATTAATTTGTGCTGTTAATTATTCTCAGGTCGATTCTGGTTAATTAATTGGTCAATGAAAGAGAAGCGGAAGACGAAAACAATTTTTATGTCTTCAGTGCTACTACACGTTGTTTTCTAATATGTACTGCTAATCACATTTTTGTTGACACTGATGTGAAGCAGAGGTGTGTGTCCCTGCGGAGAAGAAGATGGACATGGACTATTAAGTTGCAGGGCGAGATGGGATGAGAAGGATCTGGAATTTGGATCTCAAAAGAAGCGGATGCGAAGAGCGTCACGATCATGCTGAATGTATATTTGTTGATTCTTTCCTTTAAATGAGAGTTGTCACTAATTGGGTTCCTGATCCAGTTCCTCCTATGGTGTCGAAGATTACATTTACACCAAGCCGTCATGGTCTTCGTGGCAGAGGGAGATGTAACCAAGTTAGGGTAAAATACATCTTTACAATAGATTCGTAACGTCTTCTGTTCAAGTTCGGTTTTTATTCATGTTTTGTATTAGAAAAGAAAGGCAAGTCAGGTGGTCTTATTGTATTTTAGAAAGAAGAAGACAATCAATCTATTTTGTGTCACTCGGCTTTCCATATTAATTTTTTTGTTAGGGTTTGGATGTCCAAATGACAATATTTTATGGAAACCCTTGTGGTAGTAAGCAAAGGTTATCTTGGGATATTTTAAGAAAATACACAACCGTTTTGGTTTGTGGTTGGAGATTTCAATGAAGTCTTAGCGTACCAAGAACTTTCTTCCATGGATATTAGAAGGTCAGCAGCTATACATAAATCTCCTAAGGTAGTTGAAGACTTTGGTCTTGATGATTTGGCTACAATTAATCCTAATATTCATGTTCAAATCATCAAAATGGGGACTGTGAGTTTAAGGCTAGCTTGGATCAGTGGCGGAGCCACGTTATGACGAGAGTGGGTTCTGGTCCACCCTGAATTTTGATTATTTTTTTTAGGGATTACTCAATCGGGTGATTTATTCTTCCTCCCTTTTGCTCCCCTCAGCCATCATCGCCGGTCGCCCGTCCAGCCGTCCTTCAACCAGCTCGTGCGCCCGTCCGTCAACACTCAGCCTGTCATCCGTTCAGGGTCCAGCCATCCAAACTCCAGGGTCTCCAATCTCCACCATTTTCTTCTCCACGACTCCACCTCCTTTTATGCCACTGTCAACACTCAACAGGGGCTTCACCAGGTATTTTTTTTGGGGGTCTCACAAGCATTTTTCCCACAGTCACTACAACAATCTGGCGTTTTAGCGTCCACTAAAAATGATCTCTAATTACCATCCATGTGGATGCTAATGCATAATGGACGCAAAATGCAGCGACCACATGGACGCCGAGAGTCATTTGGACGCTATTTTACGTGGAAAATTTTGGCGGAAAAAATTAGCGACCACGTGATCGCCAAATCTGGTGCGAAAAATTTAGCGACAATTATTAGCATCCACATGGTCGCTATTGTTGGTGCAAAAATACTTTTGCGACCATGTGGTTGCTAAATTGATTAAATATTATATATTTTGTAAAATATAATTCAATTAAAAATAATAAAATAAATTTTAGCATCCACCTGGTTGCTAATATTTATTTTTTTATAAATCGAATTAATATTAGCGACCACTTGATCGCTACTATTTATTTTATTTTAAAAGAAATTTTATCTTACAAAATATATAATATTGAATCCATTTAGCGACCAAGTGATCGCTAATATTTATTTTTTAGAAATCAAATTAATATTAGCGACAAAATGGTCGCTAATATCTATTTTTTAAAATCGAATTAATTTAGCGACCAAGTGGATGCAAAATGAATTTTATAAAAAAATATTTATTGATCATCATAGTTTATATCTTTCTCACACATAGTGTCATCATATATGGTGACAGTAAACATCAAATTATCATGATACGTAAAAAATAAAAAATAAAATTCATTCACCATATTGTCCTTATGCAAAGGTTGTTGGGTGTTGCTTTGAAATGCACAAACTGCGACTGTTCGGTATGAAGAGTCATGTCTGTCATGTCTTTATGCAAAGGCTGTTGGGTTTTACTTTTCGACCGTTCTTAGAGAATAATTATTGGGAGCCAATCGCACAGTTGAGTGCATTCTTCAAGGATCTTACATGTTATGAGTTGAGGACAGAAATAGTTCAAAATCTACATGCGGAGATACCAATCATTTTGTGCAAGCTGGAACGAATTTTTTTACCTGAATTGTTTAACTCAATGGAGCATTTGCCTGTCCACTTGCCAATGGAGGCAGCAATTTGTGGGCTTGTCCAGTACATATGGATGTATCCATTCGAGAGGTAATTTTGTGTGTCAATTTGATTGAATTTAATTAATTAATTAATTAATTGATTACTAATGACAATTTTCACGTATATGAGTGTAGATTTCTTCGAAGATTGAAATACATCGTCGGAAATAAAGCGCGCGTGGAAGGGTCCATTTGTAGTGCATACATAGTTCAAAAGACCTCAACCTTCTGTGGATATTATTTCAACTCACATATTGCGAATAACCAGATGTCCCGAGGCTGAAATGAGATGATGGCATCGATGAGGGTGTAGATCCAAATGATTTGTCATTAGTAATCAATTAATTAATTAATTAATTGATTACTAATGACAATTTCGCCATTGGTTTTACCAATATGTAAGTCTTTCATATCGAAATAGTCACATGTATGTTTTAATGCATGTAAAAGTTTGTTACATATTAATTAGTGTTTGGTGTGCATGTCGATAATTCAGAACAATCAATTTTACAAAAACATCCAAACTTTGGCCCGTTAGCCCGCTAGAGTTGCAAAGACTTATCCTGGGTATTTGATGAATGGTTATCGTTTCCACACAAAGACTCATTCGTCAACGATAGCCACCGACTGCAGTGGAATTTGTATCCTGGGACAAACATTTAGGACCGACAAAGAGGACTACTACGATGTTCTGGATGAAATTATTGAGATGAACTATGTATCTCCAATGGTGAAGCGGTCTGTAATATTCGCATGCTCATGGTTTGATACAAAAAACAGGCGAGGGACTCGCGTGCACCCTCAGGTGATGATGGTCGACGTCCTCCGACGCAAAAATGGCTACCAAGGATTGTTAGATATTCGCACACCATGCATCTCAAGTGTATTTCATTGAATATCCAAAGACAAAGCAACAAGATGATGATTGGTTAGGAGTATGTAAATTGAAATCTCTTGTATGGTCTGAAGAGGGTGTTGAAAGTTCGGATCACCGCATTACAGTTCCAGAACCGTTCCAATCAGAATCCACGGCCAGCATGCGAACTATCGATGATCCACTAGCAGATGTTAACAGACAAGGTCCCTTACATAATCCGGTTGGCCTGTAGATGTGTTCAGAACCCGACCCGAATGCCCGACCCGGCCCGAATGCATTTGGACTCGGGTTAGGATAAGTTGTATTAATAATTGGACGGGTTCGGGTCTGACCTCGGGCGGCCCGACCCGACCCGACCCCAATCCAAAAATATAAATAATTCCCCTTTGTGCCTATCCAGATTCGAACTCCATCCCTCTACCCCTCTGGCAACTCTTTGTCCAACACACCCTAACCACCTAGCTAAAGTGATTTCTTGTCTTTTGATTTCTATAATATATTATAAACTCTAAACTGTTAAGTTCTTAAATTTAAAAATAGTAAAAAATATTAATACGGAATTTTTTTTTACATTTCATGTTTGCCGACCTTCATATTGAAAAGCAACAACAATAAAAGAAAATTTTTCAATATGTTTCATGTTTGTCGACTTTCATATTCATATAACTCGGGTCGGGTTAGGACGGGCATGGGCATTTCATATTTTTTCGGGTCGGGTTCCGGGCTTCAAAGAGTGGCCCGAAGATTTTTTCGGGTCGGGTTCGGGCCGGATCATGCCCGTCCCATGCTCACCCCTAACATAACTAAAACATTCCAACTAAATATCTAACTAACGAGTCATACATTTACCAACAACATCTAGTTAAATCCATACATTTACCAACAACATTTAACTAAATCCCTATCACCTAACTAAACCATTCCAACTAAATTAAAAATTAAAAAATTAAAATTAAAATAAAATACAAAAAATTAAATTTAATAGAGAAACAATTCCCGTCGGGACGACGAGATCACCACTAGTTTATAAATAATAGTATTATTTTATTTTAACTAAACTCGAAGATTTTACCAATTCGATTTTACGTGCACAAAATGATTCAAGTTAAAAACTCGATTTTGACAACCTTGGGAGAGACTATATGTACGGCTGATAATGTGACATAAAAGCTAGAACTAAAACACACAAGCTCTAAAATTTGTATACTTTTTATTTTATTGTTATTTTACTTTTTGATGATTTTTTAACAAGTTACCAACGGGATTATGCTACTCGTCTTTGTCAAATCTATATTAGCACATGTTGGTCCCAAATTATATATGACATGTTTTGGACAAAGTTATAACATATGTGGTTCAAGTAAGTTAGAAGTCTAGAATGTATTAGCATAGATATATAGTTATAGAATATCGTTTGCACAGAGGCAACACCAGGTGTTGTTGGGACATGCGCTAGAACAAAAGATGTGTGTACGGAGCGATGGAGATCTTTGATAACAACAAGTCCTAGATTTGTGAAGCTTATCAATTAGAAGTAAAAGGTCCGAGATAAATGGAGCAGGGCGTAGCAATCCAATTTATCTTTGAACTCAAAGATAACTCTCTAGGTATATAAGCTAACCAACAAGCAAATCCTCATGAATGAGTTTTCCGCTCCATCTTTGTAGCACCAACTTTATGAATTCTTGTTAATTAGTTGATTGCTCATTTTGTGCACCTCAGTCGCTATAAAAGCAAGACAAATAGGAAGTGCTCCTCACCGCTTTCAGAGAAGATGATTATTCTCCTTTCATCGGTAGAAGCGTGAGAGGTAAAGGAGAAGAAGTTGCCAAGCTACCATAGACTTACGAACCAAAGCTTACTTGATCAACCGGACAAGTTCTACTTACTGTTAGGACGACTTTAAAAGGCTTTTGAAGATTTCAACAGTAGTCGGGAGGAAACCGTCTAGACGAACCACTTAGTGAGTGCTTAACACCTATGGGAGCTTGTTGCGCATCTGACCGAGTCAATAGTAAGTTAGTTAAAAAAAATTAGGTAGTTTGTAGAGGGGTCTAGCAAATGATAATGCTTTTGTAATTATGAAAAGCCCTAAGGACTGATTGTACTGAAGTGAATTACCATAACATGTGTACGTTATCGTTTATATTTACTTTTAGTACGTCCATATTATTCTGTTCAATTCTCAACAACAACTAATGGGACAAGTTC
>JAWWMW010071853.1:0-14128 GCA_035048345.1 Echeveria elegans | reverse complement strand
CTTTCCTACTTTATCTCTCACATAACACTTTCTTTCATACTTTATTCTCCACTTATTTATTTTTATATATTTTTTTTCACACTATCATTATTTCTTAAATTTCGTGATAATTACGAAATGTACAAAATAAAGGAGGACGGAGGGAGTATTACGTTAAATACAAATAGAGGCTGAAGCAAAAAGTGACAAGGAGGCTCGGCCCATCGGAGGCTGAAGACAGCTGTTGACAGGCTCTATGCACTCCAGTCAGTCTCTCTCTCAATCGTCCTCGTCGTCTTTCTCAGACTTCTTCCCACCACTTCCAATTCACGTTTCACTGTTCCTTTTGTTCGCGATCCTCCGTCTCCGTAAGTCATCTCGATCTCCTTTAGATTCTCTCGCTTGTTAACTGTCTGCCGCTCTTACTGCGTTGGCCGTCTCTTTCGGGTTGGATTGGATTTGGGACTCTTTTTAGGGTTAACTGTTTTTGAACTGCATTTTTGTAAACTTGTGGTTGTTTGGATTGAATTGATTTATTTTATGGTAGGGTTTAGATTATTTGTTGACAGAGTGGGATTGTGGGAGGCTTTAGAGTTGGTTTGTTCGTATTGAATGCATTGGTGGTGCTAATTTGGGTACGGCGAGATGAGCAGATTTTCAGTGGAATTAGGGTTGTGTGTGTAAGTTGTCTGACCAGAAATTTCTTTTTCCTAGTGTCTATGGAATGTGATACATCATTAGTTCCTGAGGTTTAATATTATCCAGAGTCCAGACTCTTCCATATTTTTAACTCGGGTGAAAAATAAATTTCACAAATGTTTAGCTTTAAAAGTTGTGTCCTCTTTGTTCCATTATTACCTCATTTTACATTTTCTGTCTGCAACGCCAAGTACAAGGATGTAGGCTAGTAATGATGTCCCTGGAATGAAAGTATTCAATGATCTAAGTTCTATGTAGTTACTATTACTTGTTAGTGTTTATATGTAATGCTGAGTTGCTCCTATGTACTTGGTGCCTTGATGTTAGATCATTGAGTTTTGAATCACAACTAAATGGCAGTTTGAAACTAATGTGAGTAAACTAGGGCCGTATGCAAAACATTGTTGTGCAGGATTTGCATTATATAGAACTGCTTACACATGGCTTTTCTTATTTTACTCTGCCAAAGATTTGAGAATTTATTAAAGCATTGCTTTTGTTCTCTGCTAACCGCATTTGCATTATTTTGCAGGTCCCGGAGTCTCATTTCAGCTTGATCACCAATCTCCACTATTTTGTTGCAAATCACCCAGGGAACATAGATTTCCCATCCTCAATCACAATAGCGAGTTGACTACCTTCCAGGACAGTTTGTGAATGAAGCTTCCTAGCTAACGACTAATATTTGAGAATGCTCTTTAAGTTCTTGGAATTCACACACTTACGGCTATTGGGGCACGGCACTTAGGTCATTTGGAACCCGCCGTAGTGAGGTTGTAGTCTGTGCCGGAATCTGCTGATATGAGTCTGTGCTGGTAGAGAGCATGCGTGGAATCTGCTTGGGTAATGCCCCTGATTAAGACTGTTGCCGGTGCATTCAGTGTGGCTACAATTTGTCTAGTTTTTTTTGCTAATTCTAATAGGATTCCTGTTCATCTTGTACTCCATTTACTTCCGCGCTCGAATTCATAACCAAGGTTTTCGTCAGCTGGGCTACTTCAGTGGCCCGTGGATTATTCGAATCAACTTCATCTTGTTTGCAATCTGGTGGGTACTTGGTGAAGTGATTCGATTAAATTTCTTGAGACGAGAAGGTAGAGTTTTGCATACCCTTCACTCAAAATGGGAGGAAATTATTTGCAAAGGCTACATGATTTAGAATGTGGGGTTTGCAGAACCTTGCCTTCTCCTCATCCTTGTATTCCTTTTCATGCTCCTCTATTAGGAGATTACCTGAATATTTCACCAGAACCACATTTTCCATTGTGGAAAACAATGAAAATGTTGCACTCTGCACTTGCCCATAATTGAGCACCATCGTGTTGGGTTTTTTTTTTTGCAACCATCCTTACTATCTACATATTTTGGCTTGGAAGACGAATATTAAACCTGGTTATTAACAAAGGATTGCAGAAGAGGGTGTACACATTGATATTCTCGGCCTCTGGTTTCCTTCTGTTGAGAGTTCTTCTTCTCGGCTTATCTGTGTTGTCTAGGCCAGAACATATTGTGTTTGAAATGCTTGCATTCTTTGCTTTCAGAGCTCTGCTGTGCTGTGTATCGTCTGGTGGCAGACTCTTTATCCTTGAGAGCAAGAATGCAGGACCTGGAGTCCCGAAGAAGGAACTATGATTACAATTTACAACATTTCTCTAATTGCTAACCCAGTAGTATTTGAAGGAAGCTTTGGAAATGATAGGAGCACCTCAGTAGGTGAACTCCAGTCTTTTGTGGAGTTGAGGCTCTTCTCAGAAAGGTGACATGATGAGAGCATGCATATGATTGATTAGTCAGCCATCCAAACGAAATGTAAGGTCGGTGGAGCAGCTATGTAAGTGAGTGATCTGTTGTTTCTATATTTCTTGTAAAGGGTAGGGGATTTTGATAGTTGAGCAGGTATGATTTATTTGCCTCACTATGTATTACTCCCTACGTTGCATATTTTCTTTTTTTGGTGTTCTAAAATTTTCTTCTCATTGCCTTGAATGAAAAACTTTTTCTCTCACATTTACATTCTCCCTCTCATCTAAAAAATTGAAACAGAGGCAGTATTACTAACAAACAATTTTGTCTTTCGACTACTGATCCATGTTGCTAGTTTCGTGTCATCTGCTCATTGCATCTGTGGTAGCAAGTAGGCAATAATAGTTGTTTTGGTTATTTGGTCAGCCACGTTGGTAATAAAGTAGGAGGAGCTGAGAATTTAAGTTCCGTATGGGTTAAGAAGTAGTGGACTTTAAAACTGCAAGAGTCGAATGGATAATATAATAATGCTTCTTAAAATAAAAATTATAAAGAGATATATGTTATTCATCTGATTCATCATACGTTCTAGATTAGATCACAATATTAAATAATATTTAAATAAAAAATTGACAAATATGGTAACACACAATATTTAAATTAATAATATTATATTCTACATTAATCCATAATATTTTGTTCGATATTTTTAATGAATGCCTTTCTCATTATCACAGTACAAAATCACGTTTGGAGAGATAACATTATGCCGATCGGAAAGAGATTAACAATGAAATTCATATCCTATGTTTGATGTACATAATTCAGGAATCTGATACATTTTTCATGTATAACTTTTTTCTGTCCCCTGTTTAAATTTTATAATTTTCGACTTGTCTACATTATATACATGACAAACGAGTCGCCGGTCAGATTGGTTGCGTATAAACTAATGAGAATTCCAGATCTGATGAGGAGATGATTATTAAAGTTTAACAAGACGATTATACCATTTTGTATGATTTACTATTTTTTAACATAATTTAATCCCTAATAACATAATTTTAATATCTAATCATAACCATTCATTTAATTTAAATCAATGATGTATAATCTTTTATACTTTATATATATAGAGTCTTTTTTACCTGAACCCTTCCCATATCATTTACTACTCTGTACGTGAGAAACGTTCATTTTAAAAAGGGTTAATACTCTTGTGGTCAAGTGGTTAACACTCTTGCCTTGGAACACCAAGGTCAAGGGTTCAAACTCTCACCTACTCATGTATGACATGATTTCTCTCATGATACTATTTATAGTATCATATGAAGTTTTGGTTTTCTTCCCACATGATGTGTGGAAGGTGGTTATTTGTCTCACCTAGGTGTGGACGTTGTGGTTTACTCTCGTATCGGCGTGGATGTGTTGATCATCCCATGCTTTAAAGATGTGATGATTGCAGCGTGGAATTGCTGTGTATTGGTAGAGGTACCCAAGGCGGTCCGTGCTTGAAGTGTGCAAAGATGAAAGTCTATCGAAGAGTTAGTTAGGGATTTGATATTGTAATAGGCTAGATGTTATATGCTCTAAGAGCCTCCATTGTAATACCCTTCAATCGAGAAAAAAAAATCTAACTTTTATAAATTTTGAAAATGCAAAGTACATATACAAAAAAGTGGGAGGAGGGGGATTGCCAGCTGTCCTCATTTTTAGTTTTCCCGAATATGTCTCTGGTGACTGATTTAATTACCTTCACCCTCAACCGTATCTTCAGCAATTCCTTAACCGCCGTCCCCAATTCCTTCTCTCTCATTCCCTCCCCCGATCCACGCTTTCAAAGCTACAATCCTGCCGCTTGAGAGTGTTGACGATTTGACGACTTCCGTCGCGGTTTTGATCGGTTGCGTTGTGGCGGTGATATGGAAGAGATCGGGTGTGATGAAGAAAGTGAAGTCGGTGGAGCAGTTTGTGGAGCCGGTAAAAGTTGAGGATCCGGTTGTCGGAAGTTTATGATGGTAGGAAGAAGGTTATGGTGTTTTATGATACTCAAACTGGGACTGTAGAAGGATTTGCGAAGGTAATTCGTCTGTTGATAAAATTTGAGATGAAATTTTTACTCTGAATTGATTTTGATTTATGATTTGTTTTGTGATTGTGAAATTTATCAGGCTCTAGCGGAGGAGGCTAAAGCTAGATACGATATGGCTGATTTCAAAGTTGTTGATTTGGTGAGTCTGAGAAATTCTCACCAACTGTTTTCATTTTTTGTTTTGGATTATGCGTAAACTGCCATTCACATCAATCAATTTCAGCCTCCGTCTCTCTCTAGGCTGCGAATATGACGCCAGCTACCGCTCTCAAAGACGGTCAATTTTGGCCTTCTATTTATTTCGAAACTTAGCCCGCTGAAATTGAGGATGATTGACAGGACTGAGGCTGAGTAAGCGGTATGAGGATGACAAAGCAGGAGGAGAAGTGGATTACAAGTCGAAGGCAGGGAGGGCGTGGAGTCATAATTTTCTTAATCAGAAGCCTTGGCATCCTCTATCGTGTCAGAATCAGCGAAGTGGATGGCTGAACAGACTCAAGCTCAGCGTGACGGGCTCAAGAAGTTGCTCGAGAGGTGCGATTTTTTTATTCATTTTGTTAGAGAAGATGTTGAGTTGTTTCCGTTTCGAAATTTGTTTTGATTTTCTGTTTATGTGTTTGATTGTGATTGCAGTATGGCCAAGAGCAGGAGTTCTTTAGGCAAAATGTGGCCATTTCCAAAAATGAAAAAGAGAGTGTAGGTTTAATTGATGCTCTGGTGAGATTTCTTTAGGTTGGTTAGTTGATTCCGTTAAATTTTCTGGTTTAGGGAGCGAAGAGTTTTCAGTATGTTTTCGACTTTAATTTATTGAACAGCAAGCAGCAATGACGGAAGACGTCGTTCTCGGGTACGTAGGGCAGCACGGAGACCTTCCAGATTCACTCAAGTTCGCTAAAGAGCATGGCTTCGAGCTTGACAAAGTCTTTAATGTAATCAAAAGTTTAAACGGATTTCAATATGTCGTTGCGACGGTGAGTGATTCGGCGATTTGAGCCAACAGTCTTCAGCTTTTTAATATGAGTTTTGATAATTGAATTGAGAGATTAAGCGGTTGAATTTGGGGGTATTGGAATTTTCGGGGACTGACTGAATGATGTTTACTGTTTTGTTTGTGTTTAGGAATATGAGGAGAAGAATTGGGTGTTGGCTAAGGAAAGGAGTATGCTGCTGAAGGGTCTCCGGAGTTTAGGCTTTTATACAGGCAATACCTGCCGATGGGATCTCTCAGAAAGAGTTGGAGGTTTGTAGAGTTATGAATGTTAGGTTTCGTTTACATAAGGTTTAAAACTTGGGAAATTTTGTGGGAAAGAGAATGAATGGGATATGAAAATGCTTATTAAATTCTAATAGGTCATTTTTCTTGATAAATCTTCAAATCCCTCAAAATCTTCAAATCCCTCAAAACAGGTCATTTTGTGGCAATACCTGTATCTTGAATTAATTTCTTTGATTTCATTGTCACTTTTGTCCGTAAAGCTCGTCTTATACATTCAATGTTGGAAGATAATCAAGTTTCTTCGAGCCAATCTATATGTGAATGCCAAATGTGTAGAATAATACTTTTCATGATGTACAGAATGTTGTATAATGTTCCACTATGATGATTATTTAACATTTTACTGTTCCCTCCTTATATTGTATAAATCCCTCAGTGTTCTGTTTCCCTTGTCAATGGATCACATTTTCACATCATGCTGTGTTAGCTTCTCAAATACCTGGCGCAGATCAAATCTTATTGGCTAAGATTAATGCCTATTTGAAGCGTTGTTGCTGTTACTTTCTCATTAAAGTAATCTGGTTGAACAAGTTACATACCCTGTCAAAACATCAAATTAAGAAAAGCATATATATGAAACACTGATAGTTTTTAATTTTGATCGACCTTATTACAGTTTTACAAGTAAATTTTACTTTCATACATCCAGTTTTTGAAGCTCAGGTCCTTAGAAACCTCCATTATGTCCTACAATTGTGAGCCATCTAATACAGAAAGGAAAGTCTTGCAGTTCCGGGCACATCTAGCAAAAGTTGCCCGAGGGATAACAAAATCATACACTGAGGATGAACAAAACACCCACAAAAATGTGTGGACAACTTTTATAAAGCGGCTCGAACTAGAGCCTTCCCGACTATGTGCACAACGTTTTTTCCAACTGAGCTATGTCCCTTTGGCATAACGGCAAATTGTTGGGGAAGGGTGGAACTTCGTCATAAATGTCCTACGCCCATAATGATAGAAGAAATCTTAAAAACTTGGTTTCCTCAATCCAGAGTAAAAAATGATAGCTTCACTATAATTCAACCAAGCTTCCTGGCCCAGATGTCACAGTAAACTCATTACTGGCAGGCATGTTTCTGACATTCTCAATCAGTCCTGCGAGTTCTCTATGAACATAATTGAATCTTTCTCTGGTCATTATCGACTCTGTAAGTAAGGTTGCAGATAGAGTGTGGAACACCTCACAGCACTCATCCACTCCTGGCTGCTGATTTTGAATGTCAACTGAATAGAAATTGCTGTCTGACCTCCATCTGGGCAGGAAGTATATTTCTGGGAGCTGGAAGCAGTTTTTTACAAGGAGTACCCGCAGACAATGTCGGCAAATGATGCCTGAATGTTCAAAAGACTTGCAAGAGCATTGAATTTGCTCTGCACAGATTACCAGAGCTTTATCTAGTCCCTTGTAGTGGCGTAAATGATATGATCCATCAGGCGTATCAGTAACCTCATATTGCATAGACAGCACTAACTCATTTTGTAACGCATTAAAAGCATATGGCGTGAGAATAGTTCGCGCATGTTCCTCGATAGGTGTGCATGTCTTAATATATGTATATTGAATGTCTTCATTTTTCTGATATTGAATATTTACTGCAGCAGCTACCTGTAATAACATCACGTTAGGTACCACAAATCCATATAGCAAAATAAGTTCGACTGATATTTCACCCAGTGTCATACCTCCTCAAAGAAACCTTGCAACCATGATTGAGAGCTTAATATTCGCTTCAGGAACGAGTTCATGGTACTCAGGAACTCTTTAGTCACCATGCGAGCCAGGAAATAACTACTAGTGAAGCAAAATGGCCAATATTCTCTGTAAGTATACAGCAATGCCATGTGCTTATCTGAGCCAAGTTCATACTGCGTAACTAAACGATTCCACTGTTGTTCAAATTCTTCAACTCGTTCCAAGTAGCATGTCGTTTCGAATTCAGATCTGAAGTCTGCATAGTGTGATCCAAGGGGAAGAGAAAACCAACTGGACATTTTTGATAGAATATGCCACAAGCTTATCACATGTTTAGTATTAGGAAGCTCGTTCGCTACTGCATGTACAATAGCTGGGTCCATATCTGTCAGAATAGTCTGTGGTTGTCTTCCTCTCATAAATCGATGAAAGCTCTGTTTCAAATTTATGTATATACATCACAATAAAGCAGACACAAAATAAAATGAGAATGTGGCAAACTAAACGTTTACGCAAACCTGAAAGGCCCAAGCAAATGATTGAGAAGTTTCATCTTGCAGTAGAACACAACCAAATAAAATAGGCTTGCCATGATTGTCCATTCCAAACCAAGCACCAAGTAGTAGTCCGTAGGTGATTGACCGGTACGTGGTGTCAAAAAACACCACATCACCAAAAATTGTAAAGGCACAAACAGATTGTCCATATGACCATGCGATATTCTCAACCTTTCCGCTTTCATCAGTAGAGTATTCGTACACAAACTCAAAATCCTTTTCAGCAGCTGTTTTACAAGCTTTGAGGAATTCCAAAGTATCATTTTCTCTCTTTTCGGTCAACAAGGCATCATTTTCTTGAACAGTCTTTTTGCATGTTCTAACAAAATTTCTCACGTCCTTTTCAATGTAAGGGAGCTGCCCCGGTTGAACTCCCTTTTCTAATTCCAAAAATTTTACAATCTTGTTCACAGGAAATCCTGCTTTTGAGAGCAAAAGTATCTGTTCTTGGTCAGCTTCTTGTATTTTCCGGTAAGCTGGAAGTAGACGAACTTGGTCATCCTCCAACAGTTCATGGTTATGAATATTGCTAAACTGAGAAACATACCACTGGGCCACACCATCAGCAATCTCCTTGGTCAAATACATTTTCGCATCACAGCCACAACGAACTGATTTCCTTTCCCTTGGGTGCTCAACATTTGCCTTCTTTCGTGGTTGATTAAATCCAGATCTGTAACAAACATAATCTCTACGATATACCCCCAAATTTTGACTCTCAGTCGATCGCGCCTTTCTGATAGAGAAGCCATTTTTCCTAGCGAAATTACTGTAATGTTCAAATGCATCACTGTCACTTTTGTATATCTGACCAACATATGGCATAAATGTAGCACTAGATGAAGACCGCGACGACAATGTTTCCATCTTTACAAATTGTGAGCCAGCAGCAGTCTGATCTTCTCCTTCATATTTAATATAACACTTCCAATCCCCACATGGACATTGTTGTCTCCTGATCCATATATTGTTGGATGGCTTCATAGTAATAGCGGCCGGAACTTCTGTAACTCTCACTTCAAGATGGAAAAAAGGATTCACAAAAAAACAAAAGAATCATGAATCATTCATCATTTAGACACAAATGCATATAACTTTATAACAATAAGCTTATGACCCATCCGCGACTGAACGAAAACTATCTAACAAGATATTAGCATCACAGTCCAAATTCCAACCAAATAATAACAACATCATTGCTGAATTTACATTGATTATGACCATACACTACTGAATAAATATGAAACCCTAATCTTAGCACGCAGCAGGTAGTAAAAGGGCATATCTGGGAATAAGAAAGCAGAAACTGATTTGTTTTTGTTATTTAACATTATACCCAGTTAGAGATCGTTGCAGTGAGTAACGCGGGCAGCTCTTCGATTGCGGATGTATCGATGATGAAAGCTGCGCAACGGAAGGCTTGGCAAGCTCAATCGGAGTTTCAGCTTTCTTATTCTTACGAGTTCCTTCGGTTAATCAAACTTTCACCTATTTCTTTTTGAGTATTAATATAAAATATTTTTTTGCTTAACTAATTATATAAAATTTAAAGTTAATAAATGAATTATTTTAAAAATTAAAAAACAAATATAAATAACATTATCGGTTCATTTTGAAATTTTGTATTTTAAAAAAAAGAATTTCTAATGAGGTATCAATCAATAACCTAATCAAATAGAAAAACTAGTAAAATAAAATCTATCCTAATAATAAGCTAATGTCATCAACACACAAATAACAACCACTCACTTTCCATCACTAATTCTTTCATTTTCCTCAAGATTCATTGCAATAAGACAAAAATGCTCTTAACCACCCTCCTTATTTACACTACATGTCATTCATCACTATTCATGATTTCAAAAAAATTAAAAAATTAAGAATTTAAAAAATTTATAAATTTATAAATTTATAAATTATAAATGGAATGAAAAAACGTTGTAAAGTTTAAATAAATCGAATGAAGACACCGAAAAATTCCCGTCGGGGACGAGAGTGCAGCTAGTTTTTAGATATATTACTAAGGTGTAATTCTGACCAGTATGGAAACCATCGGTCTCCAAGAATCGCGTGTCATTGGTGGTGGATGATGAACACTGTGCATATCGCAATTTGCAAGTGCTTGCAGCTGTAAAGTCTCACGTATGTCCCGAAATGCTACGCAATCAATCGGGCTCTTTCTAATGTGGATTCAAGAGATGAAGGTCTGATAACAGAGAAGATTGGAAATGTTGGTTATGCCTCTAATCGATCTATTTGGAACAAAAATCCACAAAAAAAGACTCTGTTTTTTCGACAATTATAATTGGGATATAACAATGTGGGTTACTGTTTATCCATCATTTGGAGCACTTGTTTATACTTTAAGAGGACCAAAGACTAGTGCAGTTCATTTCGGCAAGTGTGGCTTACATCAGGGTCACAGTCCGAATACTGCATGTGTTGTCAATGTGGACTGGGGAGGTACGTATTCCAATACAAGAAGCTGATAAAGTTGTCAACAACAATCCACAATGGAAGATACAGGAGTATAGTGAGGTGTAGATGAGTATAAAGCTGGGTTTAAGGGTTGGGGAGGACGAAAGAGATCGCCCAACTGTGTTTGAGCTTCGCTAAAATTTACATAAAGAGAAGAAACTCGACATGTTCCTAAGGTTCTTGCGCTCTGCGTATCCAGGTCATTATTTGTTGTACTAAGGAATACTTTGTTTCTTCCTCTTGTTTACTGAGATGGGTAGTTGGAACCAAAGACCGGAAAGAAGAGGTCATTAGTCTAAAATGTATTTCAAATTAATCAGTAGGGTTGACCTCCATTTTGGTTACATTATTCTGGTTAGTTTCTAGCTCGGGTGATCGTTAATTTTACTTTTTTTAGTTATCATTTCTTGCCTTGAAGAGTACTTTGAAAATTTCATATTTCTGCATCAGAATCTTTTAGTCTCCGTTTGGTTGCGGAAAAAAAAGTAAAAAGAAATTTAAAAAAGAAAGATTTTTCCAAGGAAAATTTGATCTCATTTTACATATTGTTTTTTCATTTTTTTCTTTACAACCAAACACATATTTCATTTTCACTCAAAAATTTTCTTTAATTTTTCTTTTCCTCTCATCTTTCCCCGCAAACAAACGGGGCCTTAGTGTTTCAAAAATTAGTTTTCTGTACTTTCTCGTTTCTTCATTTTATAAAGTTTATATTTACATTTCTTTAAGGCTCCGTTTGATTGCAGAAAAAAGTGAGGAAAATAAAATAAAATAAAAAAGATTTTCTCATGAGAAGGTTGTAAGGAAAATTTGATCTCGATTTGCCTATTTTTTGCATTTTTTTCCCTACAACCAAACACATAATTTCATTTTCACTCAAAATTTTCCTTTCCTCTTCTTTTTCCTTACAACCAAACGGAGCCTAATAGTATTTTTTTCTAACTTCTCTGCATTTTGGGGGTACTTATATGCCTTGAATACTCGCAGTGCCTTCTGTATTTGGCATCTAATGCTCACTTTATACCTTTAAAGCTATTCACGATATCAATAAAAAAAAATGCCATTATTAACTCAATTAGTTTCAGATGATTTGCTTCCTTATTCAACATGTATAGTAATGAAGCATCTTCTATGAATACAAATAACTTAACCAAAATGTATACATTCATTCAGTTTATTAGTTGTTACATAAGTTTTCAAGCTTTGATATTTAACCATTATAGGAAGACTCTTGGTCATTAGTCTCGCGTAAAAAGCCGCTTGAGAAAATACACCTGCAGAATGCTGCTACTCACCAATGCTACTGATTCAGCAACTGCTTTTGAAATGCTCCAGAAGGCCGTAGCCTCGTTAACTGTAACAATACGAATATCAGTAAAACAAGAGACAACCGATATCAAAGTGTTGTTAGTTATTGTTAGAAGTTAGAACTTTACTTTCTTCCATGCGGTGCTGATCAGCTATCATATATTCTTGTTCGAACATTAGTTCATGCAGCCAGTCTTCCAGAGTGGATATCTGTCTCTTTATTCCAGCAAATTGGTCTGCAGAATTTACAAACTCCGTTAGTGCAGATTGACCCACGACATACAATCACATTAAAAACAATATTATTGTGCTCTTTTATGGTATTTCGTCGGATACCATTTTTGGCATACTCCTCGGGCTCGTGTTGGCTGACTTCAATGTTGAAGTCCACTAATTCAGAATACTTCGATTTGTTGATGAAGCAAAATTGATACATTCCTTTATTGTGAGCAATGAAGCGGAAATGTTCAGATTTCTTGTCCCTTTCATCGTGTATTTGTTCCCCATTTGGTCCTTTGACCTGCAAATGTCATATACTCGATAGATGAATTCAAATTTCAACCTTTTAGTAATCTTGTGATGAAAAGGTTTTTAACATTTGGTGTACATACCACTAGATCAATACCAAAAGTTGACGCATGAAATCTTGATTTGCGTTTGACAACAACGAAAGAGCCGCGGACAGTATCTCCTCTGTTTGTTACTTTTTGGGAGAAGCATTCAGTTTCTTTGGAGAGGTAAAATTGTAAACCAAATGCAGATTGCACCAAACTCAGAATGATGGTCACTTTTACTAGAGCAAAACTTACAGACAATCTGGACGTACCGGCTTGATACATCTGCCAATCAAAAAAAACTACTAACATTTAATGGGAAACATAGATTTAGATTCCACTGAAAAAAACCTGAAACTTGCTGTAGATGTATTAAACCTTTTCGAGAAGAACAGACAAGAACTTGGAGTGAAACACCAGACTTTCCGATCAGCTTAAATGCTTGAAAAAGAAAATGTGGGAAATATTTTTATTTATTTACTCTGCTAATCCATTTTCCAACATTTATACTCTCTCTTTTTTCACTATTTCATTTATGTATATTGAAGAATACTATATTTACTTCACAAAATACGAAAATTTTAAAAGTTTGTATGAATCAGAAGTTCCAACGCAGGAAATATATATATATTGGTTTTTGTAAATTTGAAGTCTTATACAAATGATTTTTTTATTAAAAAAGTTCTTATAAAAAATGGTCCACTTCTGCACACTAGGCTTGATCACTTTTGAGTTAAATGCAGTGCAATGGGAAACAGATTTTGGTACTAAATTTAATATTAGTAGGGAACTACTTAATTTCGATTAATATATTAAATACGATTAGGCTGCGCCGCACATTTATATCTGTGCATGGAAATTGTTGCAAGTATCAGTACATTACATATACTATACTACAATATTCATTTAATTTCACCCCAAAACCGAAAAAGAAAAATGTGCCAGACACAACCCCGCATCATCGATACCAAAACCCAGTTGCTAAACTGGGAAACCTTGACATATTGGTCCAGACCTCCGAAGGTTTCAGTATACTATCGCACAGATAATTTAACGCACCATAAAAAAAACCTACGCTACACTAACCTACGCTAGATTTTAAATTAGTTGATAATATAACATTGTTTTTCAAAACCATTTGGATTCAGGCAGAAATGCCTCTACAGCCAGGACCGACTTCATCATCCATAGTTCACTCCTTCACATCCGACAAAGTCCAGTAGGGCTTGGGCGTCCGCATGTTTCAGGTTTGGAGCCAATTTCGGACTACAATTTCGATCCGGTATTGAACGACATATTATTTCGTTTTTGAATGGGATGGAAGCGTTCCATTTTCAGATCTGAAGTGCTCCATTTTTAATCGACGTGGAGGTGGCAGCGGCGCTGGAAATGAAAGGATTTAATAGTGGGATGAATCAGGATTAGTGGAGATTGATTCGAGGTTGTGTGATTTTGGAAATAAAGATTTCCGTATTGTTTTGTTAAGGATTTGATATAGGGGAGGGATTGTTTAGGCGGGTGAAGTAGTTTTGTCCACCATTACTAAGGACAAATTTGAAAACAAAATGTGATCACGACTGCGTGCAATCTGATCCTTTAGGCTCCGTTTGATTCCGAGAAAAAAAGTGAGGAAAGAAAAATTTAAAGAAAAATGATTTTCCATGAAAATGTTGTAAGGAAAATTTGATCTCAATTTGCCTATTTTTTACATTTTCCCCCTTACAACCAAACACAAAATTTCATTTT
>JAWWMW010071832.1:0-14131 GCA_035048345.1 Echeveria elegans | reverse complement strand
CTTCTTAATTTTTAACAAAAAAATAGAGTATTTCATTATTCGCTTATGAGGATAATGAGAATAGATATGTAAAAAATAGTACGCATGATGTTTCATTTAAAGACTCAATTATTTGCGTCCAACGAGATTAGGTCCACGTGGACGCTAATATGTCGGCAAGATTCGTTTTTGCGACCACGTGAACGCTAATTTGTCGGTGGAAGCAACTTAGCGTCCACGTGGACACTAATTTGTCGGTGGAAGCAAACTTTAGCGTCCACGTAGACGCTAATTTGTCGATGGAGGCAAACTTTAGCGTCCACGTGGACGCTAAGTTATTGTATTTTTTTAAAAATAAATATTAGCGACCTCGTGGTCGCTAATGTAATGTATTTTTTTATAAAATTTTGACCTTAATTATTTAATTTACGGAAAAATGGAAAAAAATAATAACGTTAGCGACCACGTGGTTGCTAACATTTGCCACCAAATTTTCGCTCCACAATTAGTGTCCACATGGTCGCTAACGTAATTTGCGCCACAATTAGCGACCACGTGGTCGCTAAACGTTGCCGGGAAATTTTCCCGCGTAATTTTAGCATCCATATTTACTGTGGCGTCCACGTGGTCGCTATTAGTAGCGACCAACAAGATTTGGCGACCATGTGGTCGCCAATTAGCGTCCATGGAGGGTTGGACGCTAATGTGTGGTCGCTAAATACACAGTTTCTTGTAGTGGAAGATTGATCAAGTAAAAATTGGAACTTTTGGATAAGAATTGGGATCCACACGGCCGAGTCATGATGTCACTCGACCGAGTGAGTGGACCAGCGAGGAGTGACTCGGTCGAGTCACCAAACCACTCGACCGAGTAAGTGTGCAGAATGCGACTCTTCAACTACATGATAATTCAATTCGACCAACTGGAGAAATGGCTAACTCGACCAATCTTAACTACTTGATGACTATGAAGAGACGTAATTGCACCGTAAATTGAGTATGTATCTCATGGTTTTAAGGATATATAAAGAAGAAAAAAATATTAAGGGAAGAAGAAATACACCATCAAGATACACATTTAAGATAGAATGAGAAGAGACATACCTCAAGGCTACAAATATATGTTTTTCTTTACGGTTTTGAGATATCTCAGGGAGAGGAGGAATCTACTCGAGAAGAGAGAGTTTCATTTCATTCAACAACACCACTCACAATTTCCAGAAAGAACCCTAGCCATCAAGCCAAGTCCGAGAGCATCAAGATTATGCAAAATATTGACAAATCCCTAAACTTTTTTCTTACTTTGTTCTATTTTTATTTATATTTGTTATACAAACATGTTTTTTTTCTCACTTACCACGAGTGAGTCGTAATTAGATGACAAGGGTCTATTGGATCCCTAATACTCAAATATGTTTGAACATGTTTACCTATAATTTCATGAATGATTTTGAGTTAAAACTATGTATTCTACTTTATGTTTATATTATGCATATTAGGTGTTTAACGAAGTGTCTAATAGAATTACATGAGTATATATATTCAAGGATCGAAAGGAGAACCTAGTCCATTCGAAGTTAAAATAATTATTAATCCAAGTATAGTAGTGCACGACCGTGGTTTCTATATGAGGATGAAGAGTAACTTTAAGCGGATTCAATAAAATTAGTAAATAGACAAAAAAGTGATGCTAAAGAATTTGAGTTCTACGTATATAATTTAACATACATAATGTGTGAGGGTTATAATGTCATTTATATGTTTACTAGTTGCACTCACGTCATCCCGACGAAAATTTTGTGTGTCTTCATTCGATTTAATTAAGCTTTACAACGTTTTTCGCTCCATTTATAATTTATAATTTTTTTTTGAAATCTACTTGATCAAATATGGTCAAATATAGCCAAATACGATCAGTTGATCAAATACAGTCAAATACGGATGAATAGTGATGGATGACATGTAGTGTAAATAAGGAGGGTGAGAAGAGACATTTTTGTCAAAGTCTTATTGCAATGAGGTCTTTAGTGAGGAAAATAGAGGAATTAGTGAGGGAAAGTGGGTGATTGGTAAATGGTTGATGGTGATATTCTTATATATATATACTAACTAGTGTGTGACCCGTCGTCCCGACGGGAATTTTTTCCATATTTTAATTCAATTTTAATAAAGATTTCTAACGTTTTTCTCTATAATTTTATTCATGTAATTGAAATTTTTGAATGCTACATATTTTTTAATTTTTTGAATACAGTTCCATTATATTATTTTTAAAATTAATAATTTAAAATTTAAAATTAATATTAATATTAAAATTTAAAATTTAAAATTTTAAAAAATTAAAGTTAAAAATGTAAAAACTTTAAAATATTAAAAATAGAAAATAAACATTTAAAAAATTTATAGGAAAAATTATAAATTAAAAATGTAAAAACTTTAAAATATTAAAAAATAGAAAATAAACATTTAAAAATTTTACAGGGAATATTTAATATTTTTAAATTTTTAATAAAAATGTATGAATTGTTGTGCACTTTATTTTTTAATGTATGTTATTACCGTTGCACAATAACACTACCAACAATATTTGTTGCCGCCGCATCATGTCGGAACGACGGGTTTGACACTTGTGTTTGATATATATCCATGAGTGTTAGTAGTGAAATCCTATTCCTGTCATTGTTTTTTATTAATAGTATTAACAACAAACGTTTTTCGCAAAACAAAATTACTTTTCAAAAATTAAAAACCTTTAAAACTATTTCAGTGAGTTAATAATAGTTGCATAACTAAATTCCACTGTTCCCTTGGGTTCGACATCCAGGTCGCCTTGGTTAAATTATAAAATTCTTTTGACTTGTGTGAATACACCATAAACCGCCGTCAGTCAATAACCACGAATCTCAAAAGCAAGCTTTCACAAGTTCATGCGCAAACTGATATAAAATACTTAACAAGAGATGCTAGCGTAGTTCATCATCATAAAAAAATATAAAAACAAAGGAAAAGAAGTAGTTGTATGGTGAAGGCGTGAAGCTTTACCGTCCCTCCTTGCTGCTCCGAGCACCTAGGGTTTGCCCCTTCGAAGAATAAATTATTGATGTCTGAATAAATTACTTCTTTGTCAAGTTTTTATTAAATAATAAAAATGTGATGATGACGAAATACTTGGAAAATCCGCTAGCTTGCCTCTTTTTAAATATATTAGCTTCTAAAAGTTATATTTTGATTATATATTTAATATCTCTTAATTATTTTTTATTTTCTTTTTTAGGAAAGAAGAGATAACTTGGGAAGAAAACAAGCATTCCTATCTGATTACTCAATAAAGAACCTAAACTATTCAAATCAAAGGTCGTCATTCTTAGGAGAATTTGCCTTGTACTTTATGCGAGCTCTGTGTATGTGCTTTTTGTGGAGAGTAAATCGCTTGGATTGGCATGTTGAAGAGTCCGTAGTGCTTCCAGAGGACGTGCGCAAAGGGGAGATAGAGTCTTGATTATTTCACAAATAATTTACCAAAGTGTCCAGCTAGACTGAATGTGTACTGCAAAACACGGGACTTTATGATCTTTTAATGCGTAGCCGCGTAGGTAAACCCTGAATGTGGGGATCTTTCGCGTGTTCCTTAATTAAATTACAATTGTCTAAATCATCTTTTCCAAAAAAATATTAACAAACAAATGCCAAACAATTTTCTCCATATTTTAATTCAATTTTAATAAAGATTTTCAACGTTTCTCTCTATAATTTTATTACTGTAATTGAAATTTTTGAATGCTATATATTTTTAATTTTTTGATTATAGTTTCATTGTATTATTTTTAATTTTGTACAACCCTTCATTCCGAATGAGAAATCTATATGTAAAAAAATTGGTCAAATACTATGTCCAATATAATTAAATATACGGTCACATATATTTAAATAAAGTCATATACAAATAAATACGGACAAATACGGCCAAATACGAAATAATAGAAACAAATACGTGTGGATGGTGTGTGGTGTAAATAAAAGTATGGGGAGGAGTATTTTTGTCAAATGAAGTTTTGTTTTGTTTTTATTCTTATTTTGTTTTATTATCTTATAGCGACGAAAATCAGGATTTTAGCGATGAAAAATTATTCTAACTATTTGTGTGTTGTGGACACTATCCTATAATTAGGATAGATTAAGTATCATATAATATATAAATGAAATGAAAATACCAAAATCGATTATTTTCAAAAAAAAAAAAAAAAACTTGTCACGTTGCGAAAGTTCCATGTTGTGCTAACTCCAAAAGTGCCATACTTTATCATTGCTTTTGGCTAAAGATAAAATCTGTAGGAGGGCAATTTGGGATTTTCGAATTAAATTATAAAAATTACCTGAGAAACTGTCTTTACTCTTTACTACCGGAAGGGGTATTTGCGTAATAATTCTCATTAGTACACCCCGATTCGTCTTTACTCTTTTCAATAAAACACAAAACGACGTTGTTTTTTCTCCTTGGGCCGCGAAATTGGACACAGGACATAATCGGTGACCGAGCAGTGACGGATATATGAATTAAAACAACGGAGTAGCAGCTGAAGCTGAACCTCAAGGAAGCCAAAACGACAGATCCCGCCACGTGTCAGTGAAAACAAGCATCACCTCGAAGCAATTCAAAACCCACAAGCAATCGCCGGTGTCGGCGACACTCATCTACCTTTGCTTCAATCCTCAACCTTCCTAGTAGTCCCAAAAAGTAAGAAAACAAAAATATCTCTCCTCCAAAGTCCAAACCAAACCAACCCAGCACCAGAATCCTTCCGTCTAGAAGCTATTCCTGCTTTTGAGTATTCTAACAGCTTCCACATATCTCGGAACAGAGCATACAAACAGAGCAAGAAACAGAGTCTAATGGGTTCGTTGACCACCACCAGTTTGGTGTCTCCAGCAAACCCTAAGCTCACCTTGCCCTCTTCATTCTCTCCACCACACCACCAACTCTTCTTCAAGAGAAGAAATTTTAAGAAACTCAAGAACGCTTCTGTCTTCCCTGTAAGTCTCCTAAACCCTAAGGTGATTGTTTGTTCGATTTTTCTGTACCTGATGATTGATTGATTGATTGATATTTTTCGTTTTTTTGTGATGTTCAGGTGGCGAGGCTGTTTGGGCCTGCGATCTTTGAAGCGTCCAAGTTGAAGGTGTTGTTTCTAGGAGCTGATGAGAAGAAACATCCTGGCCATAATATTCCAAGAACTTACACTCTGACTCACAGCGATGTTACGTCCAAGCTCACCCTCGCCATATCTCAAACCATCAACAATTCTCAGGTGCTCCTACTTGCGCTGCTTTTTGTTCCGCAAAACTTAAGATTTTTATTCTTGTTGTTGGATTTATGATTTGATCACACAGCGAGCTCTTTATTTGAGCGAGGTTGTGACTTCTTTTGTAATTTGTGACGTGTCCGGGGTTGTGTGCAGTTGCAAGGATGGTATAACAAGTTGCAAAGAGATGAAGTGGTGGCGGAATGGAAGAAGGTGAAAGGTGTCATGTCGCTTCATGTTCATTGTCATATAAGCGGTGGACATTTCCTTCTTGACCTGTTTGCAAGGCTTAGATACTACATCTTCTGCAAGGAGCTCCCTGTGGTAAGCACGTCTAAATTATTGAGTATCATTTAGCGAGTACGATAACCTGTTAGCTAGGAAAAATGATTGAGAAACTTGGTCAATAAGCATCTGGGCATATCATTCCACCTTCCATAATTCTTGTGGTCGTCTTGTTCCGCTTTGATGTTATCGAAAACCCTAAAAGCATTGTCAGTAGGGTCGTCGTGGAAGTCAGTCATCTGATTAGGTGATTGGTAGATAACTTTCAAAAACTAAATTTTTCGGAATTTTTGGAACTTGCCATAGGCATCTTTTGTCACATGTTGATTGGTTCTTTTACCAGTAGAATATCCGACACCTGTAAGTATAGACATCAAAGTGTAATGGTCACTTGAGTTCTCGGATGTACTGCTTATTTTGTAGGTTTTAAAGGCATTTGTACACGGAGATGTGAGTCTTTTTAAGGAATATCCAGAGCTAGAAGACGCGTTAGTGTGGGTTTACTTCCACTCAAACATTCCAGAGTTCAACAAGGTGGAGTGTTGGGGGCCACTGAAGAACGCGGCCCAGCCATCTTCATCAACTCAAGAAACTGAGACAAGCAGCAACCCCAACTCAAACATCACACCAGAGCAGCCATGTTTGGAAGACTGCTCATGCTGCTTCCCACCAATGAGCTCCATTCCGTGGCCCTCCAAAGATCTGGAGCTTGAAAATGGGGCAGGTGGTTTGCAGCAACCGCAACCATAGCATATGTCATTATGGGCGCAACTGGCAAGTGTAAACTTCCAAAACACATATTGCTTGAATTTGGCGTGTGGAAAAGATGTACATAATTCAAAATTCCAGTATTGGCTGTAATCATCACTTGGAATATATGATGATGAAAAATTTGCTTTGGACAATTGAAGCGACTTTGTGGAAGGCTCAAGTACACGAAGCTTTAAGAGATGTCCATTTATCATGTCCATTGCAACACAACAAAAGCAGGTTGGCAATATTTGGTCCCATGAACATTTCCAGCTGTCCATTTTCCTTCACATGGAAACCAGTTGCGTGTTTAAACACACTTTCTTACATAGGTTGACACTTCAAGTAAACTGCAAACAAGGATCTGTTCAATATAATGCCAGGTAATGAGAATGATATTTATTCAGGCAAAAATTATGGTTTGATATAATTACACAGACATGTATCAATGGTAACAAATCGGGGAAGATAACGAAAAAAGAAGAAGAACAATTTCCTAAGCTAAGCTCTCCAGTATGAGTATAATTCCCATCTCAAAAATGGAGAAGGTATCTGTTCTTTCAGCACTACAGAGAGGGGTATAATTGGTATAAATCAGTATTGCGGTCTTGGCCAAACATTTTTATGTCATCCAAAATTTTTGCTATGCAGGCAAGCATACCTGGTTCTTTGTTATAAATGTTGTTGAGATGCTTCAGTATCAGTATCCCTTGAAAGAGATGGTAATTTTCTTTCCCGGATCAAAAAGGCCAGGTGCTACCTGATCACTGTTCTCCCGCGTGAACTTGCTCCAAGCTCGCTGTCAGGGTTCTGAAAGTGCCAGTTGCATAATTATATTGGTCGGTTTCTCATAAGGTTCAGATAAACAGCTGGACAATCTTATTTCTACAGAATGATATATTTCTTGAAAAAATTAAAAGAAACGGAACATCTTTCCAGGGAAAAAAATGATTACACCTCGAATTACTCTGTCTACATTCATAAAGAAAGAATAAGAATACTAAGTACCTGAGATTTAGGAGATGGAAAGACATTCCAGAATCTGAGTGTTTCGTCACCAGCTCCAGTGACAATTGTCTAAACCATAAATCAAATACTGTCCAGAAACAATAAAATTGAAGAAGAAAAAAGAAAAATGAACTAGCAGGTCACTTGTTAAATACCTGTCCGTCAGGCGATAAAGCCAGATACAGAACTCTGAATGAATGGCCTGTCAGTGTTGCAACCTGTAGACCATGATTGATAGAATTACTTGATATGAGATATGAAGCCACATACAGTTACGCACTGGTAAGTGGCTGGTAATGCCGTAGTTGAATATAATAGTTCTACCTTTGACATGGTGGGATATCTCCAGACAACGATTTGATTTTGAGAGTATCCATGGGTGCTTACTATCTCGTTGACATTTTTGGACCAAGCGAGATTACACACCTGTTAATAGTCTCCAAAGTTTAGTCTTTTCTGTTTCTGCACGTATTGATAAATGATAATTAAGTTTGCTGATTGGCAATTGCGTCACACATACCTGGCTGCCAGTGTCGACGCAACTTAGGTGCGAGTTAGTGGCTGTGTTCCAAAAGCGGATACATCTGTCTGCAGTGCCACCTCCTGAAGCAAGAAGACCATGAGCGTGAGGAGACCATGCAATTGCTTTGACTGCTGCGGTATGCTCCGTATATTTAAGCATTGGATGAGTGGAGCGTTGATTCCATACAAAGAGCTGTAAGATGAATATTTGCACAAAGTGAGATTTACTTTGGGAATGAAAGTGCCCATGAGTTAAAACTACAGAGTCTGTTTTTGCAAAATAATTTAATACCTTATTGTCATTTCCACCAGAAGCTAGCTCATGATTATCATACGACCACTTCAGCCCACAAACCTCTGACTTGTGGCCTGTAAGCTTGCTGACATAGTCTTCCTGAGCACGGATATCTCTGTGCAAAATAGTCTTGTCCCGGCTGCATGAAGACAATAGTGTTGAACTCCAAGCAAGAGCCCCAACTCGCAATTTATGGCCCTCCATTGTTCTTACTCGCTTACAGCGAGATGTGTCCCAAAGCTGAATTAAACACGCGATTAAGTAAGTCAGCGATCTTGCGGCAAGAATAACTTAATGCGCACCTAGACAGGCATTGATTTTCACAATTAAAGTTGTTTCACTGCTATCAAAAGTGTATGGTCAGTTCATTACAAAAAATATGAGAAAGTGATCAGTACCTGAAGTTTGCCATTGGTTGTTCCAACTGCGAGATGTGTTCCACGCTGAGCCCATGAAACAGAACAAACGCTATCATCGTTGGCCTCATCCCCGAGATCACACAGCTTTGTAACCTTTATTTACACAAGTTTTACAATCCAAACACACACTCAAAAGTGAAGAAAAAGATAATCAAAGAACTACAAAACATCAATCGCCGTGAAAAAGACGCAGCAGCATAATCCGTCAATTCATATACTTCACACTTCAGAAACGCAACAGATAAGAGCAACATGCTCAAAACTACAACTGCAAATACTCCCACTCACCTTGCTACTAGATGCATTCCATAAATAAACGCAGTTGCCTAAACCAACAGCCACCACATTAAGCGGAGACCAATCCACAAGATTGAGGTAAAAATCATCCTGAAGTGCCGGCGCATCCAGTACCTAAATCCCATCACAAATGTGTTAGATCAAGCCAGAAAATGTAAAATAAAAAGAAAACCATTTTCCGCGGCAACCAGACGAGAATTAATTCCTTTCTTCCTCTATAACCCTACCCCTACTGAAACCAAGACTTGCAAAACATTACACCGGCAAGAAATTGAAGGCAAGAAAAAGATCAGACCTTTACCCTAAATCCCTAAAGTCCCACAAATCAGACAGACGAACAAACAAAATCAAAAGACCCAAAATCCGCAAAACCCTGAAACCAATTTTAATTTAAACCTCAACTAGACAATCCGCGTAGTCAAAATTATACCTTAAAGGGGGACTTAGCGATCTTCCTGGGAGCCCTAACAGGGCTTTGAACAACCCCAGAATAAGCATCATTATCAAATCCAAACGGTGACAAAGAATGCATCGACTGCTTCGTCTCCGACTTATACCTAAAAATATTCCGATGAACGGAAGCCCTCTTATCAGGCGTTACCGGCGGTACCACCACTCCAAACAACGCCGTCTTCAACAATGTCGTGTACATACTAGGCGAACCATCATCCGATTTCTTGGTCGGAGACATGTCAAATAAGGCGAAATTCGACCCCGATCTACTGGGAATAAACCTATCGGAGTAAATCGTTTGCGAAGGCGAGCGGCGGGTGGAGTTGGAATTGAGCATGCGATCAATGCGATTGGAATTGGGTTTTGGGGTCGGTGTTATGGTTTCGAATGCGAGATTTGATCTCGACATTGTTGATGGAAGATTCAGCAGCTGGTGATGATGCGTAGTCGTCGACGCTGCTGACGCGGTCGTGGTGGTCTGCGTGTCGACCGATGTCGGATTGCTCATCGCTGGGATCGCAAGATGGGAAATTGAAGAGTGCCCAGAAGTGATGAATGGATCAGGTGTGCGGGAAGATGAAGAAAGTGTAAATCTTTGTTTTCACAGTTTTCCTCGTCGCTGTCGGGAATTTTTTCCCGGGAGAAGTAGAGAGAGAAAGTGATTCTACTACGAGAGAAATAGACGGTGAAACTGGAAACTGGAAACTGGAAGCTGTAAGAAAGTGTCTTGAGCTTTTATATAAACTCCTACTAATCTTTTATTAAGTGCTAGTAGTACTTTTTCATTAATTAATTTGCATAATGAGATTTGTTTGTGATTATAGTATTATTATCGTCGGAGGCTTGTTGCTACTCATTTCCTCTTTTATTATGTTGACTTGTTGTTCCGTCTTTCAAAGTTGTTAGAAATACAAGGGTTAAGAATGTAAACATCCAATTTAATTATAAAATTCTAACTAATTAAATTGATAATTATAAATAAGATATAAAAATGAAACTGAAGGTTAGGAATTCAAAACCTGTCAAGTAGAAGTCGAGGCTCACTTGGAGATCTCCTTAGAGCACTATTGCCTCCCTTTAGGTGTCGGGATTCTGCTGGCAACCGCCTCCAAAGGATACAACTCACTGAACTTCAAGTTAGTACATCAATAGCTTGCTCGGGGGAAATAATGTTGTCTTTCACTATCACCGACCATTAACTCAAGAAACAAAATAAAAAAGACTCACAAGGGGATTGATGAAATATTTATGTATCTTGTATCTTGTCTCTTTTCTCACTTCTTTCATACTCAAATGAGGAGAATGAACTTCTATTTATATGTGTGAATCAGTGTTCATAAAATCAGACCTAACCGGCCGGTCCGACCGAAAACTAATGGTCTTTTTGATTTGGTCCGGATCCTAGAAGGTTCGTGCAATTGACCCGGTCAGACTCGATCAGACCCGATTTACTTTTGGTTCAATTCAAACAAAATTAAATTTCTTTTGAGAGAAATTGAACCCTAGACTTGTAACCTTCTTCCACTTAACCTAATGATGGAGCGTATTTATACGGTCCATCGAGTCGTTTATTCCACAAATTAATTATAGTTTTATGATAAAATGTTACGTTTTGGTAATGTTTCATATCGCAGGGGTATCCAGAGCAATAGGGAAGAAATTAGATTAAAAAGACCATTTTATGGAGTATTCCATCAAAAAGGCAGACTTGACCTTTATAGCTTCGGAAGTTTCTACAAGATGCGTCGTTAACCCGATGGAGGTGAGATGAATGTTGATGGAAGACTAACTCAAATTGCTACAACTCATATGTTGGCTGCAAAGAGTGATTCAAACGTTAAGATGGTCAAAAAGGAGAAAGAAGTCAGAAGGTGTCGCGAGTAGAAGAAGCTGGATGTGAGGTTGCTCAGAGGACCACGGGGCATCGTTTGACTTTACTACGCGGATCTTAACATAATTTCCAAAACTGCCAAGGGGTCCGTGTACTGAAATTGCGAATGAGTCCACGTCCGTTTCGAGTGATAAGACCTTTGCTACTTCGTAAACTCTAGAAAGAGCATCAGTAGTCCGATTGGAATGAAACAAAGTGTGTCAGCTCCCCCCTGAATGTCAAACTCTTGGGCAGCTAGTTCCAGATCACATTGACCCTGAGCAGTGGGTACATCAATTCCAATTTCAGTTTGTATAGGTTGAGTTACTATTAACTCTTGGGTAACATCTCTAATGGGAGAACCAGATTCAGGTATTCTTGAGTTATTTTTAAGCTCAGGTTCCTTACAAGGAAATTCAAGTTCATTAAAGATAACATCTCTACTTACTATTATCTTAATTTCTCTAGTTTTATATTCCCACCATTCATATCCTTTAGTACCTTGATAACCTAAGAAAATACACTTAATAGATCTAGGATCTAGCTTTCCATTTCTGGTATGTGCATAGGCTGCATATCCAAATACTCTAATATGACTAAGCTTAGGAGGTTTGTTATACCAGATTTCTACTGGGCACTTAAAGCTTAAGGCTCTGTTAGGGCTCCTATTAACTAAATAAGTAGTTGTACTTAAAGCTTCTTCCCAAAAACCTTTAGCTAACCCGAAAGTAAATAATAAACCCCTAACTTCGTCGAGCAAAGTTCTATTCATCCTCTCAGCAACACCATTTTGCTGAGGGATATTTCTTACTCTTATGTGCCTAAGGATTCAATGTTCCTCACAAAAACTATTAAACTTTGTAGTTATAGAACTTCAAACCATTACCTGTCCTAAGTGCCTTAATTTTCATCTTTGTTTGATTTTTCTATTAAAATTTCCTAGTCTTTAAACTTGTTAAAGACCTCATCCTTAGTTCTAAATAGAAAAGTCCATACTAGTCTAGAATAATAATCTATTATGGAGAGGAAATACCTATTCCCTCCATGTGATTCATGGAATTCTATTCCCCATAAATCAGCAAGAAGGTAATATAAGGGAAATTTAGAACTATGAGTGGCAGTAGTAAAACTAAACCCGTGTTGCTTGGCAAGGACACATATTTCACAAAAGGAAAGGCTTGAGGAACATACCTTTCCTAACATCCCAGATTTCTTCAGGGTTTCTAAACTCTGTATACGCATGTGGCCTAGTCTTCAATGCCACCTTAACAGATCATTACTTCATCTCAACAAAGGAAATCAAAGAGCAAAAACATTCTTAACTTTACCTTCTAAGAAATATAAGCCATTTAATTTCCTATCGGTCATTATCAGTTTATCTGACCTAACTATTTGCATCACACCATTCACACAAATACAGGTACAACCAATATCATCTAGCACACCCAGAGAAATTAAGTTTTCTTTAAATCAGGAACGTGTCTAGCATTCCACAAAGTAACTACTTTATCAGACTCTGCTACCAAATAAAATGCCCTTAACAGTACAACTATTGTCATCACCCATGTATACTTCCTCATCCGAGACAATAGTATACTAAGTAAACCTTTCTAATCTGGGACACATATGAAAAGAACATCCAGAGTCTAATACATAGTCATCACTACATTTCCTAGTGGTAACATTTAAGATTTCTGTTTCACTATCATTCTTAGGGACTCTAACAGCTAAATTATTTTCAAGTTTGACTTCCTTATTTTTACTTAGCCATATATAACAGTCCTTGTAATGTGCTACCTAAGCAAAGTAAAAGTACTTCCTACTAGACTGGTCATTCTTAGTTCCCTAGATTTTCCTAAATCTTATCTTAAAATTATTCGTCCCCTTATGTTCATTGCTACTATCCTCTTCCTTAAATTTATTTTTTTTGTTTCTTATACTTCTTATGATTTGAATACAATCCTATACCAATCTTAGGCTTAGAATTCCTTAATTCTAACCTTCTAGTCCTAAGAGCAGTACATAGTATATCATAAGAGAGAACAACACCAGTATTCTGAAAATCATCCTTTACTACTTGAAAATTATCAAGCATAACATTCAATACAATCATAACCTGACTAACTTTATCTATAACATACTCAACACCTTTTAACATCTGAAAAATTTAAAGGAACTCATCTAAAGTTTCATCTACTGACTTGGAGGAATCAAATTAAAATAATACAGAGAGCCTTAAGATAAGCAAGATTCGGGGCAAGCACATTACCATAATTTATCTAGCAATGACCAAAGTTCAGTAGGAGTTTTAGCTTTACTAACCTTTCTGATAACACTATCAGTTAAACTTAAAATGATCAGGAAGTAAGCATCTTCCCTAATCTGAAATTTGCTCTTTTGCTGGTCCTCAGTCTACTCAGACATTTCCACCTCCAGTGCAATCAACACTTGCTTGAACGAAAGGAGACCTCTCATCTTCCAAATACTGAAGTCTCCTTTCCCATCAAACTTTATCACGTCCACTTCTCCGTCATATTAGTCATGCAAGAAACACGGCAAGAACAGAAAAATGGTGTATGTAACAGAATACTGATAACTCTAGAACTATTTCCTAAACTATCTGTATTGTGGTCTGAGTAAGCCTCTGCTTTAGTCACATGACAAAACCGATCATTCAGACTCTATTATCTACTAAAACTATTTTGATTTGAGTCAGTTTCTGCTCATCAGCCACATGGCGGAACCAGTCGACTCAGACACTATCAATGACTAATTATATTTATGTCATCCCAATCAGTCTTCAGCCACAAGGTGTAACTGATCAAAAACTTAATCGGAGTTCTAATTCCGGCTCCGATGCCACTGTTATCTTTAGACTAGCCAACTTCTTTTCTCCTATCTCAGCACTTATATCTAGCATTAGGTTCAATACTAAATCTAATGCGGTTCTATT
>JAWWMW010071822.1:0-14136 GCA_035048345.1 Echeveria elegans | reverse complement strand
CTGAGTAGAGTAGAAAGAGATTACCAAACCTTGCAAAGCTAACATGTCTTGCTCGATTTCCTGTTTCTGGATTTGGAGTCTGTTCAGCTCCTCTTCAATTACACCAATATCCTTTCGCTGCACTAAAACAGCTTCGTAGAGCTCCTGCAGCATGATACACCACAAAGAAGTGATTGGCCTACAATTTAATCATCTATGAATCAAATCAGGACATTGTCACTTCGGCATTTTCAGGCCATTAAAGAGGCAATTAAATAAGAAAAACAAAACGCGTAACTCCATAGAGAATAGAGACAACTCCAACCAGGAAAGTACATTATGGTACCTTATCTTTAGCACGTACGGTGTTCATCGTGGCTTGCACAAGCAGCGGTAACTTCCTATCTGGCGATATACAATTGAAATTCTGGTTTTCCAAATGTGGTACTTGAATGACTTGAACCTGATAACCAAATCATCAAGGTCAAAATGAGTAGAGCACTTAACAAACACACAGTTGGCACTAATTTATGATAGCCCAAACCTTGAGATGCAGATGAATTTCAGGATATGATGAATGAGTAGCGGTAATAATGCAGAGACCTTCTTTCTGGGGGAGGGATATTTCAGGAACAGTGCAACACCCGTGCTCAAAAGCAAATTGTGAAAATTGATGTCCGGATGCATCTATCATGATATGGAGCGTATGGGATTGAAGTTTTGGGTCCTCATTGTGTATTGTCGTATCAACAACTCCCTCATCATTGAAGACTTCAAATTTGACCTCTAGCAGTTGCATTCCAGTATAACAATGCTTTGGTAACTGAGAAGTGAGAAGTAAACAAATATGGGTCAAGAAAGCATTGTTGATGAAGTGCATTGGATTAAAAGGTACATGTGTACTAACCTCTGATGCAAGTTTGAGAATCCTTCTCTTGGTCTGAAACACCAATTTTTGAAGTACTTCGCTTTCAGATATAAAAGCGATCGAAACTAAGACACATCTCAGAAAGGAAAAATATAAGAGATGCATCCAGACAAAACATAAACAATGTAAATCCAGCAGACCGGGTCAGATTATAACCTCGCAAGTAATTTCATTATCGCAAATTATTACGAAAAAGCGAAGGGTTGAAATTATTTAATGGATCCCATTTGATCCTTTCAATGAAAAGAAACAATATCCTGCCATCTGGTTAGTGGCCAGAAGGTTGAGTAAAACAGTACTAGACAGACTCATATGGTTTTCCAGAAAACATGAACATGAAGAGCGCAACAAGAATGAAACACTACTGACTTTAATTGCAGTCCAAGCGAGAATATGAGCTACTTAATACTTACAGATCCTTTTTTTTTTTGACAAATTAAATCATCAACTGATGGACAACACCCTCAGCTAAAACACTAACCGGCCCAGTTAAGGGACACACTCGCACGCAAACAACCCAAAACAACCGAACTAAAACAATCGCAGTAACTTAAACATCCAGTTAGTACAGGATACTGAACAAAGACATGGGAATTTTTGCTAGATTTAATATAAGTAAATGATCATGGCCACTGCTCATGGCCAAGTTTAGATGAAAATAACCTTATGTCACTGACAATGAAGATCTGTAACTTCCAAACTAAAGAGTGGTTTATTACCAGTTTGTCCATGTCCAGCAGTGACTTTTAAGACGCCATTAAGGTTCAGATATCCATGTTCATCAATCTGGCAAGCAAAATACATAAATGTAAGTAAGCAACAGATTGGACATGTGAATAACATATATGTGCCACTTGCAAAGTCAGAAATACGAAGATAACGCTGATAAGCTAAAAAGAAACACTTATATACATGTGTTAAAACAAACATTACTTCTGTAATACACTGTCGCAGGTGGAAAAGTTCATATTAACCACTTTTGAGTTTTTCTTATTGCTCATATTTTGTTATCTCAATTCTCACACATTGGGTACAACTCAATTGAAATAATAATCTAAAAGGTAAAGTGTCTTATTACACTGTCGCGGGTGGAAAAGTTTCTTATTGCTTCACATTTACTTTGCATTGCAAATTTTGGTTTTAACGGCGCTGTCATTTAACTTTTAATTAGTTGCACCGTATAGGGGAATAAATTTCAATTGTCATGATTTTTAGAAGAACTGTTAACGTATGTTGGAAGATTCTATTGCAAAATTATTGGCTAGAAGAAGATGACAAAGACCAGAATCATAGTTGTTGAAGCGACGAATCGACTAATCGTAGATTAATCGATGAGTAATCGGCATTTTATTTATATGTTATATGTAATTTGTATTTCATATATGTAATATATATTTCACGTTTAGGCACATTGTTATATCATATCTGAGCATATTTGGGCACATTGTTACATTACTATATGTCATCAAAACAACGTGATGAACCAAGTTTTAAAAAAAAACTTGATCAGTGCAAGTTTCAAAGTAAAGTCTAAGCCAAAAAGAAAAATATAAATGAAGCTTAAAAAATAAACTATATGGAGTCGTCAAGCTCCACAAGTGCATTCGCCTCGCCATCATTATGCTCATGTGCAGATGCAGTAGGCATACTACTATGTTCATCATCTGAATCGACATCATCATTTAAAATGGTTGGATTCGAAGCTTCTTCCATCACCATGTCAAAAGAACCTTCAAGTTCGTGTCTATTACTTGGACGATTCCTAATGCCCTCTGATGCATCAAATGCTACATCAACTGCAGCCCAAGTTTCCTCATTAACACCAACATCAACAACATCTCCACTCACCCATTCATGCTCCATTGAAAATCCTCTAAAATCAATGGGCTAAAGTTGGTACCCTGTTCACGTCTTGTTAGAAACCTTGAAGCAATCTTCCGATTGTATTGCACATACACCAAATCATTTAAGCATTTGTGCTCCAATCTATTTCTTTTCTTGGTGTGAATCTACATTACAAAAAGATAGACTACAGTTACGTATTTTAGAAAAAAATTATATAATTACATTTTAATGGTAAATAAAAAATACTCACAAATTCAAAAGTGCTACAATTGCGTTCGCATCCGGATGATGAACAACATAAGCCAACAATTCATTTGCGAACATTATTAAGCTCAAAGGTATAACCACTGAAAGCACCCCACCAATCAATTAAAAGTAGAACATTAAGTGAGAAATAAAAAGGGTTACTTACAAATAATCACCCTTATGTTAAGGGTATTTCTAAAGTCTCCCGTATGATTCTTCCTCACAAATAACCACCCACATGTTAAAAAAAATTCAAAGTCACACCCATTTCACCATTCCAGTAGAATTCAGGCAATATTTCGATAAAACTCACACTCGTTACACTATTCCAGTAAAATTCACATCCATTACACAATATTTTTAATTTTTTAATATTTTATTACATTTATTTTCACACAAAGTAACATGTTTTTAGATAGTTTTTAAATCGATCGGAACATAACGATGATGATTAATGTTGAAGGAATAAATAAGAAAATGGCATTTGAAACAATAAAGGGAGGTGGTGGACTCGTATTGTGAGTTTTTGAGCCTGAATATTGCCTGAATTCTACCGGAATGGTGAAATGGGTGTGCCTTTGGAAAAAAATTAACATATGGATAGTTATTTGGAATCAACCCAAATAAAAAATGTGAAAACTCCTTACAAATATAAGTACTCTTGGCAATATTTAAGTTGGTAACTTACTTGGATTATTTGATTTCCTTCCTTGAATCGTCATATGCCTAGCAAAATCTCCCCTCGTATTCACATACTGATCAACTTGACCACTAATCTTCTCCCAATGATCGTTTTTTCAAGAATCACATTGAATTTCATCTGCAGCTGTGAAGACCACGCAAAATCATTTTCTTTGATGTCGAAGAACTACTTCGGATTGAGAAACAAGGCCGCTCCATAGAAAATCTACATTCATTTGAGTTTCTCATCTTTCTCAATAATGCTTAAGAATTTGTTCAAAAGTCTTTGCTTACTTTCAACTGCATCTTTGATCTTTTTCTTCGCCAAATCCATAAGTGCATAAACCTCTGACATAGCTGGTTTTTCATCCCCATCAACAATTCTTAATACAACCAATAGTGGTTGTGATGCCCTAATGCAATCCTCAACATTATTCCAAAATCGAAGAGAAAGGACAACATAATGCACCTTTGATCCGGCAGTTGTGCTAGCCAATTTAGATGTGAACCAGTCTTCACCACCATAGAGCTTTCTTAACGCATCTTTGTGCTTGTATAAGCTTTGTAATGTAAGAAATGCAGTAACAAATCTTGTTGTTCTCGCTCTCACAATATCTTCACCTCCAGTCTTTTCCCTCATGCTATGTAGGAGTCGACCATGCCTATAGATAAAATTCGTTGTTTTTAGCATGTGTAATATAAACACTAAACCCCTTCAGCTTGGCAATATCCTCTAGCATACGGTCTAAGCAATAGGCCGCACAAGGGGTTTAATAAAGTGTTTGAATCCTTAGACATAATTGTCTTCCGAAAGTTGGTGCCGTTGTCGGTCACAACCTAAATACAAAAAAAAAATACCCAAGCTACACCAAAAAGAAATACCCAAATAAACATAACTAAATTAAATACCTGGACAGCATACTCTCTTCCAATCAAATTAATTTTTTCTCAATCAGATCAACTAACATGCTCGCATCTTGCGCTTTACTTGAAACATCAACTGAACTCAGAAAAAAAGTTCCTTCTAGACTATTTACCAAAAAGTTAATCAAGTGTCTGGTTCTCTTATCGGTCCATCCATCGCACAAAAGTGTACAACCATAAAGCTTCCATGATTTTTGATGTTCCTCCTTTATCTTATCTATTTCGTTCTTAGATTCCTCGAGCAATGGGATGTGTAACTTATGATAGTTTGGCGGCTTCCAACCCGGTCCAAGTTTTCTTATCGACTCCACCATAATCTCAAAGCTGCGGGAGTGGGCATCATTGAATGGTATACCATTTTCGTAGAAAAAATTTGCCACGTGCATTTCTACTCTCTTTTTTTCTTCTTCGGACCTCGAACAATTATCAAGCGTAGTTTGACGCGGACCCTTGCGATGTCTCTCTTCAACCACTTCCTCTGGAGTCTTCCAAAGCATGGAAGCAACTGTCTTTGTTGATTTTAATTGTGGTACTATGAAACTCAAAGTCTTTTGTCTTTTAGATGATGAAGGTTTGGAACTTTCTTTACTAGAAGCACATGATGAAGTCTCATCCACAGAAACTTCGATACTATCATCACCATCACCACTCTCAATCTCAACGTCTTGTGTCACAACTTTCTTCTTCTTCGAGCCCTTCACAAGCTGATCTTTCATTTCTTTAATAATAGGAGTTGTGATTTTTGGGCAATTGTTACCTCAGTATAACCACCGGCAAGATGCTTTTTCATTCTTTCAGCCCCCGAAGATATTTCCTTACCACAAAGCATGCATTTAATCATAGTCTTTGTAATTGGATCCGCATAATAACCGTATTTCTACACGGGATCTGTAGTATTTTTAGGCTTTCGGTTCGGGTCTTTCGACGGATCATAATCTTCATTTGATTCGGATGTGGCCATCGTTGCTGATGCAGAATAGTGAAAGCAAGAATCATATCACTTGAGTCTCCGAATTTATTGTTGTTGCTTATAAAAAATAGTGAAAAACAATCACAAAATCAACTTAAGTCTCACGGTGAGACTCTCACCTGAAGATGAAGACAGCGAGTCACGCCTCTGACCTCCCGCTCTTCTGCCTCGACCGTCGCCTCAGCCCTCACGAGCCACGCCTCTGACCTCTCACTTCGCTGCCTCGTCGGTCGCGGCTCACTCCTATCGCGCTGTTGCGCGCGGCTCGTCGTCTCAACTCACGCCTTTCGGTTCGGTCGCCGCACGCCTTAGGCCCAGTCCGTTTTCTCACCCTAGCCGAATCGCTTCGATCGCCACACGCCTCGGGCCCACGTCGTCAAGGTTCGTTCGATTTTAGAACCCAAAGGTCAAATCCCGTTTTGCCCCAAAATGCACCGAATCGGTCGATTACCTCGATTAATCGAGGTTTGGTCATGTAATCAGTCGATTCCCTCACTTTTCCGAAACGAGCTTCGAACCGAAACCCAAAAAAACGATTTGTCGATTGATCGACGCATTGTTCGTGTTAACAACTATGATAACGAGGGCAGGGACAATATACCATGTTGTTCCAGTGCCATCAATAGTAGCGTGTTCATCTTTTGTCCAAGAGTATGTGTCGCCTCATTTGGCACTGATGCCTTTTTTTCTACAGTATCATGTATTGATGTATCATTTTAATCCTCTTAAGAATCTATGGCAAGTTATACATATTCTGCCCTGTCCTTTTTAGATTGTCATCCGAGCCTTTCAAGTGCCTCATGGCATCGAGAACTTAATATTCTTTTCTACTTGGTCGTATTAGATTCGAACTTGAGCTAGGGCTGTAACAGTGAATCTTGAAATTCAGTGTTTTAACATTTGTGGTTTATCATTTACCTTCTCATGCTTCACTTGGAATTGGCGAACTCAGGTTTTGAAAAGGCCATCCACGACTACATTGTTCATGTGCTTTCCTTGACGTATCAAAAGGTTCTTAAGTCGGTGTTTTCAGAGGTAAGATTTTGTGTGTGCTCATTTGTTTTCATACAGTATTATGATTGAAGAAAATAATCAAACATCCAATGGTTGTTGACAATGGACGTGAGGCCTTCCACTATATTATGCTTATTCATTGATATTCAGTTCTTGGGCTCCATGTATACATTTGTTAATTTATGCAAGCTTTCAATTTTTTCTACTCGAACAAACATCCCTTAGAGGTGACTCTTTGCAAAATGCCAGGCCATCAATCTTGACGGACCTTCGTTTGACAATTTCCTTGAGCATCAGGTGAGCAACAATGGTTGGATAGTTGACAACAATGAGGGCGCAGGACAACTCATCATTCTCCCCAGCAATGAGTTCAACCATCCCGAGCTTAAGAGAAACTCTGCTGAAACAGTCTCGCTGGAGCACTTGACTCGGATCTTCCCAATCCTTAGCTGAAATGTCTTCATTTCATCATTATGACTAGTAATGTTTTTCCTGCTCCAGGAACATATGTCGATGATGCCTCTACTTTGAGAATACATGTCATTCAACTGTGTGACATATACATTTTTGATGAACTTTTTCCTGTAATAGTTAGAACTGGAACCATATTATTGCATCTTTGGCTCGTCGGCACACATAGCATTGTTAGGTTCGGATCAGAAAATACTAAGTTGTAAAATCATTTTATGAAATCAAATCCTAATTTGATGTAGCGGGACTTGTTTTACTATTTTGCAAGTGATATAATGACGTTCAAATAGGTGAAAATGTTTTAGAATGAAATAATATAATTTTGTATAACTATATTTTAGGTGAAAATGTTTTAGAATGAAATAATATAATTTTGTATAACTATATTTTAGGTGAATCAGTTGTGTTATACTCTCTTCGTCCCTAAATGATCTTTCTATTTTTTTGGGCATTTCCTAATGTTCTTCGTGTTTTTTTTATAATTATTATTTTTCATTTTTTCTCTCTCAATACACTCTTTTTTCTGCTTTATTACTATTTACTTTCTTACTTTTATATTATTCTCTCATTCACGCAATTATTATTTTTATTTATTCATACACTGTCTTTTCTATTTTATTATTATTTATTACTCCCACTCAATACACTCTCTCACTCACATTATTTCCTCACTTTTCTAATTATCATGCCCAACTTCCAACCAGAAAGATCATTCCTAGATAGAGGAAGTACATCCATTCAAGTGATGGTGCATACACCTTGATCTTCTCACAAAAATGTAAACTGTCCCCTTTCTCAGTGACTTAAGATTTATTACTCTCAAGTCCCAAATAAGGATAGACGGGGTTTTTATGATAGTTGTTGTTACAGAGAGTTGGCCGACTTTTTCTTTTCTTTTCCATGTATTGTACTGCCCGTTTCACCGCTTTCCTTAAAAAAAAACCTGTTTTCTTAAAAATTAAAAACCCAAATAGAACCTAAAATCCCAATAAAAAACACATACACACTGACACACAATTAGAAATTGCAATCCGCTCCTTTGCTGAAGCCTAAAGGACGACACGAGAATGACAGAGGACGTGTGACGAGTGACGGCACGACAAGAGGCTGTTACAGGGCTCTCTAGCTAACGGTAACATTTAGGGCTCGTTGGTCCAATTTGTGGTTCTGGTGTTGGTTCAATTCTCTGTTATTGTTCAATTTGAGTCGAGTAACAAACTTTTCCTATAAAGGAAAGCTATCAGTTGTAACTCTGGGTATCAAAATACATTTTCACTTTCTCAAAATCTCTTTCCCTCTCAATTCCATCACGCAGATCGTGTGTGCTTCGGCTCCATTCTTCTCTGGCGCCTAGCCATCGATCATCTCCACCTTAGCTTCTCGGTGAAGCCTAGGCAAAGGTAGCTCCTTCATCTCCGACCATCATCATCATTCTTCTTCTGTTTCAGAGGCTGATGGAGGACACATGGCTGACGGCACGACACGACACAAAGGCTGAGGACTGACGAGCAATTATACACGAGGGGGGCGCGCGATTGACGGACGGACTCGAGACTCGACGGAGGACAGACGGACTCGAGGATGGTGATGAAGGTCGCTGGTTGATCGAATTTAAGGATTAGGGCTGAAGACTTGTTTTTGACTTTTGTAATTTTGTTTTTAAGAAAAAATAATTATAAAATTATATATATATATATATAAACGGTAATAAAACTGTAAATTACCATTTTAAAAAATTCTTACCGTTTACCTTAACAAATTTACTGTTTTATCGTCGGTAAATTATCGTTTATTGTTTTTTTGATAAATGGTAAAACGGTTGGTAAAAAAAATCGGTAGAATGTTAATTTATCGTTTTTTGGTCTCCCCGTTGAGCGAACCATAATATATCATTTTACTATTAATATTTATTGTTTTATTCTGTAGCATTTTTTCTAATTTTTTCCCCACAATTTTGGGGGCTCAGGGCAGCTTTGTTTAGAAAAAAGAGAATAATAAAAGTATTGAAGAATAATTAGGGGTCTATTAAACAAATTGCAATGGATCAAATACAAAGGGTTTTAAAATAAAAAGTGTTAAAACATCTAGGTCATTCGTTTTTTTTATCCGACGATATATAATTAATCATATTTTTATTAGCAATAAATTCACAAAATGTCAGATTGAGTATTTCAGATTAATTGAACTACATTAATTGTTTTGTAAACTTGTTTCGTATATCTATTCCTTATATTCCGCCACACGTTTCAAATATGGTAACCATTTTATTTACTTGATTTGTTTTGACAAAAAATAGACGATTTTTGATTTAGTGGCAACATCGCTACGTTGTGAATTTTTTATATTTGATTTTTTATAATTTCTCACCAATTTTCCTATTTGTTTATCAAAAAAGAATTTATCCCCTAAGTATTCTAATTCCCGACTTTTCCACATTGTAGACATGACAAATTTTCTGTCCCATGTTTTATTTTTATAATTCCTGACACATCCACACTACAAAACTAACAAAATTTGAAGTTCAAAGATTACAGGTCCTTTATTTAGTTTTTATAATTCCCGACTTGTCCGCACTACAGACCTGACAGTTCACAAAAATAGAAAAATCAAGCACACCAGTCCCAACTCGTCCACCAAAGCTCCACGACCCAGTATCCAATCTGCTCGACAACGACTCACACGGTCGCTGGTCGAGAAGACGCGAGGTGCGGCTCTCTGATCTGGCGAGTCATTTCAGCAGCGACGAGGGCAAATCACGCGCTCCTCTGCTCAGCATGGCTATTCACGCGCTCCCCTTGCTCCCTGGTTGTTTGCAACAGGTCGCGCACAACCTTCTCCATGTGTGCATACAGCCGTCGTCGATTATTGTAGAGTTTTTCGGGTCTGGTTGCTTCAGTTTTGGAAGAAATAAATCGTTTTTGCTTTTGGTAGCTAATTTTGGTCGAACAATCCAATCCCGATAAATTAGGAATGAGATTCATTTGAAAAGATATGACGATTATACCCCTGACATTAATTTATCTTTTATTATTAAATTTATATTTTTAGCCATTGATTAAAAACTAATCAAAACACTTTATAAAAATAACACACTTTATATTCTGCCTAAAAAAATTATTCAAAGTAAAAACAGAAAAAACCAAATCGGAATCGAGAAAACCGAGAAAGAGAAAAACTCCAACTTTAAGTAAATTTTTGTATTAGCCACTGATTAAAAACGGACTTGAGTTCAACGTTAACAACTTAATGCGGGAGTTGTTATAGTCTTATAGGTTGCATGTATCTTTGTATTTCAAAAAGCAGACCAGTGAAATTTACATTGTATATGCATAACTAGTCCTACATTAAAATCAACTCAGTATTATTCTATTTTGTTTTATAACATGTTCAACATAAATCATGATTGTTATTTGAGAAGTTAGATTCTAGTCATCAAATTTAGATAGTTTATTACATTTGTTCGTTTAAACAAAACCAAATATAAAATTACCCCCTTTTCCTTTAGAACTATCTCGAGTAATAGTTTGCATGACTTTATCTCCACCGTTATCTTGGGTACGACACTAGATCACCCTAGTTCATTATAAATTTCTTTTGAGTTGCGATATACTACCATTTACTGTACGTCACCTGCCCTGGTTGGTCACAAGATAAAGTACTCATGCAAATTCTATCAAGCATTTCGTCAAACACCTAACATGCATCACATAAACATAAGTTAAATACATTTGTTTCAACCAAAATCATTCATGGAAATATAAGTAAAACAATTCAATCATCCATGAGTACAAAATGATTCATTAAACCATTGTCATCAAAACAACTACTCACTCATGGTGAGCGAGAAAAAATACATGAAAATAACATGAAAGTAAAAAGAGAGAGCTAAGAAATGCTCAGAAATTATTGTCGGTCTTCGGTGCGATGTTGCTTTATTCTTCATTTCTTTGTGGTCGTCTTGGAATACTCGAGCAGCACCTCTTGAGAGGGAGCTCTCGTTTTATTGTGGCTCTTTGACCTGTGAGGGTGTGTGAATCTCTTCCTGAAAAATTTGTCCCACGGCTTCCCCTTTTATAAACTTTTAGGAAACTCATCATTCCCTTCCAGAAGACTGCCAAGCTCTTCATTTTTTCAATCTTAACTGCTTGTCATAATGTTGAGGAACTCTTGGCTCCTCACTTCTTTAGTCTTATCCTCTGGTGATTGAACAAACAGGCCTCTTTTTTATTTTTTTGAACAAGAAGTTTTTAGACAGTCGCGGTCTCGCTCGGCCGAGTTGGAATCTCGCTCGTCCGAGAGAAAACTCCCGGTTTATTTCGATTTGCTCGCTCGGCTGTGTTGCTCTTTTGCGCGGTCGAATCGCTCCTAATGGTCAATACAAAAGTTTTAGAATTTTGAGTCAGTTTTTCAATTCTTTTTGTTTCGTCTCAATGGGATAACTGATGCTCTATGTGGAAGCTTCCGAAGCTCACAAGGTCCGAAAATTGCCGATTTTACTTAATTGATCCCCATTTTTGCTATATTTTGCTCCTAGCCTCTAAAATCATCAGGAAGTGTATTTTGAGCCTAAAATAGCAATGTGAGTGTAGAATACCGCCAATTTTGTATGATAATTGCGAAGAATCAAGGGAATATATGCATAAATAATAGACATAAAATACACTGATCATCATACAACGAGGTTAGATATGCTTTCTCTCATACGCTCTAACTAATTCTTGTGCAATAAAAAATAGTTTTCATGTATCAATCTTTCCCGATACAAATGCAGACTGATTCATATATATATATATATATCTACGACTGAGTTTGATGAAAACCACAAATGTCGATTATTTGCACACATCCGTGCTCTTTTTCTCAATGTTTACGAGGTAAAATTGATTGTTTTTGATACTCTCTTTGTTATTTCAGGTATAAAACACACTTTTCAAGATTTAAAGGAGCGTGAAGTGAAATATAGAGAAAAAAAATGAGGAAATCGGGTTGAAAATCAGGAGTTTTGGCAGTAAAATGAAATGTCACTCAGTCGAGTCAAACTCGACCGAGTAAGTGAACTCGAGGAGAGTGACTCGACCGAGTCATCAAGCTATTCGACTGAGTGAGTGCATATAATGTAACTTTTCGACTATTTGATCATTCAACTCGACCAAATGGAGAAAAGACTAATTCGACCAAGCTTAATTACTTGATGAGATATGAAGATACATGATTGATTACACCATAAATAGAGCATTTATCTCAAAAAGGCATAAATAACGGAATATAATGAGAAGAGTAAATGCACCATTAAGAGGTACATTTAAGGTGATAATTTTCTCAAACCTCGAATCATTCTAGTAAAAACTAGAAGCTGATAATTTTCTCTAACTATTGGTATATGTACTTGAGTTTTAACTATAAATTGAGAGTGTTGTTCCTTTTATTTACTTTCGTGTATACAACATTCCGCTCCATTATTGTAACAGAACAAAATTTAGCTCTTTTTGCCTCGTTGCTGTTTCGAAAGCTAATCATGTACTAAGAAATTAGAACACGTGAAACTCAAAATCATGAAATTCCCTACGCGCTTACACCTATCCTTGACTTTTGCCAGTGGTTGCTTTGATTTTCTTTCAAATAATGAATGCATGGACAACTAGCTCTATTACTCCCCATGTGTCTATTATTAGTGTTCTATTTTTATTTAAGCTTTTCAAAATTGTATTTTTATTTCCTTAAATTGAAACGCACAAATTCACACTCTCTCAATTTTTTTTTTCTAATTCATTCTTGTTCCTTACTTTTGTATCACACTACTTTATTTATTTAAAAACCATGCAAAATACCAAACATATCATCAATAATGGGACTGCGAGATTAGTGATTTTTGAATGCATAGCAGCCCATCAAAATAAATATAAAGCATTTTAATATTTACAACACTTCCTTGACTCAAGATGGATTCATGCATATCAGAAGGTTGCGTGTTCGTTTCACGTCGGGTTCACCAAAATTTGCAACGTCCAAAATTTATGAAAATATAAAATAGAGGAGACAAATGATTCTTGTATTTTATTTTTGCAAGTTACGTATACAATCTCTATTTGTCCTCTAATTCTACGGCTTGTTGTTTTGTGTTTGATTTGATTTGTTGATGTAGATATGTGACATTGGTGATGGTCTTGTTGATTTTATCTCACTTGCACGTCTGATAACTTCTATTCTCCGGTGAGGGTCCGGATGACTTGATCCCACTAGAGGCAAAGTGTTGTTTATTGACTTTGTGTTTGACGTCGGTGAGGGTCTTGATGACTTATTCTCGTTTTGACTTTTGATAGCTTCTTTTCTCTAGTGAGGGTCGCGATGACTTTATCCCGGCCACTGTAATGTTGAAGAGTTGTTTGTTGATTTTGTGTTGACGTCGGCGAGGGTCTTGATAACTTGTTCTCGTTTGGACGCTGAAGGATTGGAGCGGCGAGAGTTTGACACTTCTCTTCTTGCAGGCGGTGCTGAATTTGACTGCAAGAAAAATGAAGGCATGGCTCAGGGCTTTCTTCTCTCATTCTCTTCTGGATTCTTCTGAATTTGTGAATCTTTCTGAATCCTTGAATTATGAGACCAAAACTCTCTATTTATAGAGAACTTAGTGGGGTTGGTATTGAGCTTCTCTTTCCGGGCTCCAGTGCTAGCTCGCTCAATAAGTCAGATTTCGGCCCAAACACGTTTCTTCGATCCAAACTCTTCTTTAATTTATCGGACCGACCCAAATTTCATTTAATTAATTAATTAAATTAAAATTTTAGATTAATTTAAAATAATTAATTTAAATTTATTTTCTGTATAAAATTAAATTTTTAATGCCTACATATTGCCCCCTCACGATCATGTTGCGCGACACTATTTTTGGTGTTTTAGTGCGATGAGGTCATGAGTAGTTGACTTGAGAGTCTTGTGGATGTCCAACTTCTCGTAAGACCACCCCTTTCATTTGTTTGTTCAGTCATCCCGTCGTTATCCAACTTGGCGGTTGACTCGAAATCGTGTGAACATCAAACTTGTCGTAAGAGCGTTACACGTATATCCTTCTATCGAGATC